>SNQJ01S0121459.1:9887-20214 GCA_010110895.2 Picea sitchensis | reverse complement strand
TGGTTGCACTTGTTTATGGTACAGGTTGATTATAGATTGTTTGGTACAGGTTGGTGCATGGTTGATGCACTTGTTTGTGGTACAGGTTGATTACAGGTTGATGCATGGTTCAGGTTTACAGTGGTATATCTCATAATGATAGTAACAATGGTTCCATCATTCTACTTCTACTTCAGGGTGGTTGGATGAGGCAAGGACGAGTCATTGTAGCCACCTTCTGGTTGTAGCCGAAGAACATAGGGGGTCGTAGCCTCCTTCTGGTTGTAGCCAAAAGAATTGGGGAGTTGGAGCTTCCCTCAGGTTGTAGCCTGAGAAACTAGGGGGTTGGAGCCTCCTTCCAATTGCAACTGGAAAACAAAGGAAGTTGGTGCTTCCAATGAATGTAATTCTTTAAGACATATAAGAAAAATCATTCAGTGGTTTTCTCTCGATTTGGGTTTCCACATAAAACACCGGTGTACTGTGTATGTGTGTGATTGTTCATTTATTATTTCTTATTATTGGATAATAATTCTACATTGATATAACACTTGGATTATTTGGAGAAAAAATGATTATAATTACGCTATTACTGATTCACCCCCCCTCTTAGTAATCCAATAGTATCAAGTTCATCTAAAATGTATAAAAATATATAATGATTATCATCTAAAATTTTCACATTCCTGTTGACAACTAGTGTAGATCCATCTTAACTCCAGATATATCATGAAACAAGAGGGATAAAATCCCTTGAGGTGCAAACCTTTCCTCAATTTTTTCACTCTAAAAGGAGTTTTACATCTAGATGAATTGTATCCCTCTCTATGCATGATAGATCCAGAAAGAAACTACACATCTCTCTCATATTGAAAGAAATTACACATTTGTCTCATATTGAGATGTAAAAAACAAAGTTTCTTCAATATAAAATATATTTACACAACTAAACTTAAAAATGTAATTAATAAAAGATATCATTACCTAATATATAAAAATATCATTACCCAGTACATTAACTAGATTTTAGTAGGGTATGCATACCTTCGTAGACTTCACCAATTAAATCGTTGAATAGAGGGGATCCCTTGTCTCACAAAAAAGGGTTACACCAATTTGATATTATTATTATATTAAATTACTTCACTTTAACAACTAAAAGATGGCTTAACAAGTGAAAAATGGCTTAGTACACTACACCACGTCTAAATTAAATGAACTAGAGTGAGACTCTACTATGCTTGTGGATGGATTAGAACTTTGTTAAATGAGTTTAATTAAATAGAAGATATATGTAATTGTAGAAAGTAAACTAAACTATATTGTAATCTCATGGGTGTAAATCTAACACTGATAATAAAACCTATTGTTTATTTCATTATTCTAAGTAATCTAAATCATTTTTGTTTATTTGATTATTCTAAGTAATCTAAATCACTTTGCAAAATAAATCATCATATCTTATTAAAAACAAATTCATATAAAACATTTACAGTTAAAATAAATCTGTGAGTGGAAGAAATAGAGGATTGAAGTAAACATATTTAACTGATATCGATTGGACTTGTTGGTTATCGATTGGGTGGCATTAATCCAGTTGCATGTTGGTGTTGACGGTTGGTCATACCACCAGCAATTCCCCTTGCAATCGGAGTTATAACCCATTCTATGCTTTAGATGGTCTATTGCTTTAGGGAATCGTAGGGCTTCTAAAAACGCCAAGAGAATTGCAACTCATTAATGGTGTTTGCTTGACTGCACTTGATTCATAAACCATTCATTTATTACATGGCTAGATGCCATGGTTATAGGTTGGAAACTTATTGTGGATTCGGTAATTAATTCCAGGCTTGGTTGCAGTTAACAGTAATTAATTCGAGGCTGGGTTGCAATTGATGCGAGTGTTGGAAAGTTCAGGGACAGGGTTGTTGAACTTTCCCAAGTCATTAATGTAAACAACACCATTGTTTGCTCTATGTAAATACTCACAAGAAATAAAATAACATAAAAGTAATGATTTCGTAAAAAAATTAAGTGAGTATTGAAATAGATAAAAAATAATGATTTTATAAAAAAAAATTAAGTAAATACTTAATTAAGTCAAATAACTTTATAAAATATTTAATTGTTTTTATTAGAAACAAACAGTAAAAGTAAAATTAATGTTAATAAATAAGAAAAAATTTCAAAAATTATAAAAATAGTATGATATAATTAATTAAATTAATATGAAGAAAAAAAAATTACAAACCTAAACCTAAATTATGATATGTAAATTAAATCATTTAAAAATATATATAGTACCATGAATATAGAAATAGACAAATAAGTGAATGTAATAAGAATGAGGCTAATCACACTTTAAAGGATGTTATAAAACAAATTCACATAAATATTTTTAAGAAACGAGTCACAATAAATAAATAAATAAATATATATATATATATATGGTTAGTTTTTAAAAATATTTATGTGTATTATGAAACAAATAAATATAAATATTTTTAAAAACTAACCATAACATAGTATTAAACTTAATTTGGTTTAGGGAAAGAAAGAGATGATTTTAAACTCCCATAACTTAAAATAAGAATCAACTTTAAAATATATATATAAAAGAATAAAAATATGATAAGCATGAGGTTAATCATATAGAAATGTAATATAAATATAAAACAAATCCACATAAATATTCTAAAAACTCAATGAAAAATTCTTATTAAAAATAAAGTGAAAATTTAAAATTAAAATTTATTATATATAAAATTAAATTAAAATAAATTAAATGACATAAATTATCTACATCCCAAGGTCCACTTCCCATAGGATGTACCCTTTAAACCAGTAATGTTTATCTTAATCAACAAGAACTCAATAGCTCCTCGCATTTAATGGTACAATATCCTCAATATGTACTTACATCTTTACTGCCTTTGGGATATGTGCAAGAGTTTTTCATTATTTCTTTTTTATGTTGGGTTGAGTGTATCTTGAGTGGATCCATTGCATTCCTTTACAAGGTAACTTGGCCACCGAAATAAATTAAGCTAGGTTTTCCTTAAGGATTTACTCTTAGCTCTTCTCTTTATACATTTTCAGTTCCAAGTTGCATGCTTCTCTTTAATATTAGGGGTTTTTTAAGTTGTTTTCTCTTTTTTTTTTTCAAGATTTATTTATATTTTTGGTTGTGTGTTTCAATATCAGTTTAGGGTTTCATGTTTGAGAAGATCATATCTAGATTATTTAGTGTCACAACATTGGTCCAAGCATGTTTGTTCTTCAATATTGGGTTCTTACTTTGAACGCTCCATCTAGAATTCTCGTTTTTTTAGTAATGGAAGTTTATATTTGGCTTGTTTTGAGTGTGTCCTTCCACCTAGGTCTATATCCAAACTTGAATATTAAACATTCTCCCTACTTAAGTCGATAATTGAAGTGGAAGCATTTCTTTGAAAAGAAGAAATTGATATATTGGTTTTTTAAACCCACCTCTCCCACCAAAATCTCCCTTGACATTTTTTATGATATTTCTTCAGCATTTCAATGTATCTTCTCTTGGGAATTACCCATCCTAGACCATTTCATTCTAGCATGGGACCTCTATTGTATTAATGTGTCATATGCTAGTGCACCTCCACAAAAAATGCTTAATGGTTTTGTAAGAGTTAGGGTTCACAGACCCTCCTCCTCTCAACTCATCAAGTTATTGTGATTACACTCCAGATTCCCCATAAGAATCCTAATCAAAAGAGATAGAATCCTCTTAAGAAACACTACATTGATATTTCCCAAAACTCTTACAAGAATCTCTAATAAAGAAACCACAACCATCCATCTTCCATCCAAATACTAGAATTGCATTGCCGAAATATGGAGGAAAAATGAATGGAGAAGTCTTAGATTCTTGGATATGTAACATCACAACCTTCTTTAAGACATGTTCTAATAAAATGGATGCCCAATAATTACTTCTTACTCACCTTCATCTCGAAGAAATTGCTTAAACTTAGTTGTAGTCTCAATCTCCAACACAAGAATTCTACATTGAGCTAAATGAATATGCTTCTTTCAAATCTTGTACAAAGGCCATCGTTACATGAAATACATTTTGTGATTCTATCAAGCAATATTTTTATCCCTTGGTTTATCTAGTAAGTATTATGTGCAAATGGTTATAACTTCATCAACCACTTGATCACATAGTAGAATGGTACATTGAGGGGTTCTAGACCCATATGAGGTACTTACTCTCAAATTTAATTATGAATTATTGGTTTCTTTTCATTTTGAAGTTCTCTTTGTTCGAAAGAAACCCCCTTGATTAGGCCTCTATACATGCACATTGCATTGTCTATTGAAGGAAAACCATACAAGCATTCTAGTTTCAATTCCACTTGAAACATTAACACTACAACGTGTCTTAATCCTCATAACTCTCCCTATATTGATACCTTCTCCTACTCACCCTCAAAGCCCTAAATTTTTTGGCCCTTCACCCTCTAATCAAAACCAATAATGTTACTTCCATTAAATTTACTCACACTCTATAGTAGATTATCATTCCTTAAAACATCAAGATGCATCCAAAGCATTATATATTACCTTACCTTACCCTCATAGATCCCTCACCTACATCATCTCTAGAAATCGTTACCTTACCAAACCATAGCACTATAGGTCCATCTCTCCTTCTCCTAACCTAAGATGGAACCATTCCATCTCACAACTTCCTTTTCATTCAAAATTACAAGATTAAAGACTAATTAACCACTATTATACTTGACAATGCCAACCAAAAAAACCTCATCTCCCACAACTTTGTGCAACATGTATATCTTCCCACAACACCCCATCCCTCTATATATCATATTGGTTGAGTACAAACACATGGTTCATGTATACTAATTAATTAGAGTTCTAAAAAATAAATTTTATTTTCTTTTATTAAAAACTTCCATAAATATATAACATTATTATTAGTTTTTAAATTATATATATATATGTAAGAGAATTATTATAAGATGAGATACATATATAACTTCTTATATTCTTGTAAAAGGGACGTTATTAATTGGAAATGCCAAATTGTTAGATCCATTTACTTATTTTATTGTTTCTTAATTATTATTATTATTAAATAATTAAAATGATTTAATTATTTTTAAAGTAATTTTTTAATTTTATTTTTTTTTCAAAAATACATATATTTAAATATGTTTATGAAAATTTATATTAAAAATTTATTAAAATAAAAAAAAATTAAATTTAAATTTTATAATTATTTATATTATTTATGTTTTCTTATTAATTTTTTTTTTTTATCAAAGTAATTAAATAAGTGAAAGAGAACTTTTTATCTAAATATTAAGATAACATAAGTTTATTACAATTTATATATATTTTTAAATCAACATCTATATTAATATGAACAAAGTTTACAAGATGTGTACAAAACCATGAGCCTCACATAGATCATAACAATCTATCTTCTAGGACTTAAAATACAAAAAAAATAGTGCCCCCCCTTGGGGAAATCTGACTTTTAGCAGTTTAAAACGTAGGATGTCTGAAGATGGATCCTGATTTGGATCCGAAACATCGACAATTTACTGAAAAAACTGTGGTCATTCTGATCAATCAAAAAAATCCCAACCACAGAAATATTTTTAATAAGATTCTAAATGTTTGAACTGTAATATAAGATAGTAAATTCCTAGATAGCATAAGGGTGAGTGCAAGAAGTTTGTGGTCGAAAAAGTGGGAAGGGAATGAGTAAGAATTACCACTCGCAGGAACGTGTGCACATTCTTAGGAATGTGCACACATTCCTATACCCATAGGTTTAGATGTGGTCAAACATCCACATCGATTTCCACATAGGTTTAGTGGTAGGAACGCATGCACATTCTTAAGAACGTGTGGGTAGTATTAAGAATGTGTGCACAATCCTAAGAGCGCATGCGTTTTCTTAAGAACATGTGTGTGGTTCTAAGAATGCATGCATGTTCTTACTGATAAAATTATTTAAAGGGCCCGAGTGTGATTTGTGCCCATTTTGCACAAATCACGCTCGTGTTTCTCTCATTGGGAAAATATAGTGTAGCTAGAGAGGATGAAGAAAGTGAGGATCTTTCCACCATGTCTAACTGCAGGTGGTGACAGAGATTGCAGAGATAAGGGATGCAAGTGAATGTGAGAGTTTCGACGAGGGAAATAGAGAGCATAGGGAACAACAATAGGTTACACCCAATGGAACCAGGCATAATAAAACCTCCCAAATCTCCACCCCTTCCCAGAAAATATATAATCTAACCCTAATCATAATCTGATATGATTCGACAATCAAATGGGTGCACTGAAATCTCACATATTTCCACCTCAAATTGTCATTTCAACTCAGGTGTACTGCAATCTCATGATGTTTGGGCCTCCAAACAGTTCATTTCAATCTCACTATCTCTCTAGCTCCAAATGGTCCTTTCAATTTGGGTGTAGTAAAATCTCATAATCTCTAAGCCTCCAAATTTTCATAATTTCCATTTCATTAGGTTCCATTCCTCCAAATATCTTGTCACCAGTTACGTTATTTTTTTTCCATTTTCCATCCTATGTATTTTATAGATGCCACTTTCTATAGTGTACTACATTTTAATAAAAATGATAACCATTGTTTGAATGATATAACGGGACTAAGAAAACAAGGAATTCCCATGTTAAGAATTATTGGCATCTCAATTAAGGGGACTAGACAAAAAAAACAATGAAGTAGGCCATGAGAGAAATGGCTCGAGACTTTTAACAAATTGAAATGCATAGAAGAAATGTATGTCTCCATTATTGAAGTAGAGTGATTAATCTCCTTAGGGAATTAATCCTCCCTCCATACAAGAGTTGAATTAGATAAATCACAAGTTACTAGGTGATAATAATCACCATAAGTGATTAATCCCTCTATTCAGGGTTAGATAAACCCATCCAAAGTTGGCTTAAAGTTAGNGGAATTAATCCTCCCTCCATACAAGAGTTGAATTAGATAAATCACAAGTTACTAGGTGATAATAATCACCATAAGTGATTAATCCCTCTATTCAGGGTTAGATAAACCCATCCAAAGTTGGCTTAAAGTTAGGTGATATTATTGTTTTCTAGCTGGTTTGAAAAAATTATTTGGCCTATGAAATGTTGGATTTTCTCACCATGTCTTGCGGAGGGCCTTTGCTTGTTAGTATTAATGTAGATTTTGAAATTCAGAAAAGGGTAGAAAATGGGAAACCTAACACCTACACTATGTTGACGTTAGTTATATAGAAATACCAAATGATGTATAAATCCACATGCTAATGATTTATATGTTCGAATCCCTCTCTATATACACTATGTCAATGTTTGTATGTCTGAAAATAGCAAAAAAGTCTCTATGAATCTAACAAGAATAATAAAATAAGTAAAACGTGTCTCTGCAAGATGCTTTTTTCTTAAGTTGTCACGGATTTTTGTCGGCCATGAGATAGATGAGGTGGGGTGTTCTTTGCACCAAAAAATGCCCAACAATAATTTGTTCGCATCCTTAGAAAGTGTGTGCACTAAATCACGTATGCATTCTACGAATACGTGTGCGCTCTTTCTGAGCATAAAAAACCAACAACTACAACTCATTCAAGTCATAGGAGCATGTGTGCACTCTTAATGCAACATATATAGAATTTAGTATACACCAAACATCTTTATGAATAAATATGTATCGGTGTATAGGGATAAATAAGGCCTAAGGGGTTAGGATTAAAAGTGTTTTCAAGGATAGAGCAATGGTTAGAACACCAAGAGGTGGGTGATGTGGGTGAAAGGGTTGTAGACACGGTATATGCATAGTGCACTCAAGGCTCAAGTGTAGAGAGGGTTAAGGATTGAGTATAAGTTATTATTAGGCTTATATGGAGCTAGGGGTGTCTATGTCATGGCCTACATCAAGCTCTAGGTCAACGTATAAATCCATATTTAGCTCTATGTCGTGGTCTAGGTCATGGTCTATGTCAAACTCTGGGTGACTCATTGTTTAAATATAGTTGTAGCTCTATTTAATGGTCTAGGTCATGGTATAGGTCTATGTCATGATCTACGTCATGGTCATAGTATAGGTCTAGGTCATGCTCCAGGTCTTTCCATGTCTAGGTATTTCTATGTATAGGTTTAGGTCTAGTTCTTGACATGTCTAGGTCAAGGGCATTTCTTTTCTTGTGATGTAGGGAGGAGGGATGTAGAGAGAGGAAGAAAGAGAGTGTGAGAGGGGGAAAGGGGAAGAGAAAGAGAGTGAAGGACAGGGAGAGGGAGGGGTATAGAGTGAGAGAGTGAGAGTATGAGGGGTCTATTTCATGGTCTATGTCAAGATCCAGGTCATTGTATAACTCTAGATATAGCTCTATGTCGTGGTCTAGGTCATGGTCTATGTCAATATCCAAATCATCATCTAAATCTAGCTCTAGCTCTATGTCGTGGTCTAGGTCACGATCTAGGTCTATGTCATGGTCTACATCATGGTCATCATATAGGTATAGGTCATGCTCTAGGTATTTCCATGTCTAGGTGTTGTTATGTCCAGGTTTAGGTCTAGGTCTTGACATGTCTAGGTCAAGGCCATTCATTTCCTTGTGATGTAGGGAGGGAGGTTGCAGAGAGAGGAATAAAGAGAGTGTGAGAGGGGGAGAGGAAAAAAAAAGAGTGAGGGATAGGGAGACAGAGAGGGGGGGTAGAGAGTGAGAGGAAGGGGGGGGGAAGAGGGAAGGGTGGTTAGATAGATGAAAATAGAGCAAGGTGGGGAGAGTAGGGGAGAGGGGGGGATACAGGGAGAGATAGAGTGGGGCTTAAATGCAAGAGGTAAAGATAGAATGGGATAGAGATGGATTGTTTGAGAGTGTGATAGGGTGGGAGAGGAAGACAAAGAGGGGGGCTTAGAGAGAGAGAGGTGGGAGAGAGAGTGAGAGTGAGACTAATGACAAGGGGAGAGAGAAATATGTGTTAAATTTAGGAGAAAAATAGGGTAGAGATAGTGGGATGGAGGGACAAAGGGTAAGAGAAAGGAGGAGAGAGACATATAGAGAGAGGAGGAGCCTTGGAGGGGGCAAGAGAGAGAAGGGGGGGAGGGGAGGGGAGGAAAAGAGGAAGAGGGAGAGAAATAGATGGATGGAGAGAGAGAGAGAGAGGGAGAGATTTGAAGAGGTGGGATATAGAGAGGGATTCAAACATTGATTATGAGTAAATAATATTGAATCAAATATAAGATTATGCTTATATTAAAATAAAAAAAGTAGAATCAAATTACCATAATCATCATTAAATCATGTGAGATCATTATTAGACCATAGGTGAATGGTCATATCCATAAAATATCATTATAAAACAAGAGGTACATGCATATTGCACTTAGGGCTTGGGTGTGCATGGGGTTAAGGGTAGAGTATAGGTTATGTGTAGGCTTAGATGGAGCTAGGGGGGTCTAGGTGATGGTCTAGGTCTAGTTCAGGGTATCGGTCATGGTCATGTTGCACATGTCTCTTTCACACACTCACATTACAGGAGAGGCTACATTTCTCTGTTGCACATATCCTTTATTAGTTGTGAGACATGCCTAGACTTCAGATGGACATAGAGAGAGGGAGGTAGAAATAGGGACAAAGAGAAGGAGGAAGGGAGAGAGAGAGGCAAAGAGAGAGTGGGAGTGAAACTAACAACAAGGAAAGAGAGAGTGATACTGAGGGTGAGAGGAAGGGGGGATATAGAGGGAATGGGGGATAGAGAGATATAAAGAGAGAAATGGCGGGAGAGTATAGGAGAGAGGGGGAGGGGGATATAGTGAGAGTGAGACTAACAAAAATGAGAGAGAGAAAGAGGTGGTAGGTGTAGGAGAGAAAGAGAGGAGAGATAATGGGACAGAGGGGGAGAGATAGAGGGAGGAGCGGGTAGAGAGAGAATGTGTGAGTGTGAGAGGGGGGTTGGACAATGAGTGTTTGAGTGTGTGAGAGGGAGGGAGAGGGAGACAAAGAGAGTGGGTAGAGAGAGAGTGAGAGGAAGCGGGGGAGACATAGTGGGGAGGGGTAGATGTATGAGAGAGAGCGCAAAGAGATAGTGTGAGAGAGGGGGAGAGAGAGAGGGAGGGAGGAAGGGGTGGAGAGAGAGTGAGAATGATTATGAGAGGAAGGGAGGAGTTAGAGAGAAATTGGGGAGAGTAGAGGAGAGAGGGAGGGGGATATAGTGAGAGTAAGACTAACAATGAGAGAGAAAAAGAGGTGGTAGATGTAGGAGATAAAGAGAGGAGAGATAGTGAGAGGGAGGGGGAGAGGTATAGAGAGAATGT
>SNQJ01S0121458.1:0-30560 GCA_010110895.2 Picea sitchensis | reverse complement strand
TTTCTGTATCATTGTGACTTCATCCGCACATGCCTTAACCTCCTTCGGTTTATAAACTTGCAAAGGAAAAGGGGGTTGGAACCTTACCTCAGAACCCTGCCCAACCGAACCTCTGGGAAACCGAGAAAATAAAACCAATCCTAATGAGTCCCTTGAGATTTGGCGGATCGAATGTCTGGTTACACCTCTCCACACTTGTCAACGGGTAAGATATGCCATAGAACTTCACTGGTAGAACAGTGACCAATCAGGTGTCTGGGGTTTCATTGAGGTCTGGTTAGATAATAGGTCAGACACTCATATTTCTGGTTATCCCCCATGCTATGCATCTAGATAATCGATGTCCAATGCCTCTCCTATTACGTATAAGTTAAACAATTCAAGCCTCGTGTTCTTTGGGTTTTTGTTTGACAACACATGCATTCCAATAGAGGAAAAACACCTTCAACAACCACTCACACACCAAATCAAACATCAACACACTGATGTTTTGATGTGGTAAAACCCCTATGGGGAAACATCCATTGCCTTAGCCAACGCGGCCACTTAAAACAATTTATTAATGCAAACGAAAAATATTACACAGATATTTTATAAGAGATTTTCTCACAATCGATCATCGACAAATGACCCTCCATGCTCTTTAAATAGAGATCATGGACCAATCAGGTGTTAAGCCATTGATTAATGTAGTTGTTATGATCAAGGAGTATATGAACCATCAGATCACTCTATGTCGGGAACATATCATGACCATCAAATTTCCTAACTACAAATGCATAATAATGTGGCGCATACACCCTTCCCTCCAAAGGGTTGCTCGACCTCCCAGTCTAGGATCGTTCAAGTCACTGAGCCGAATTGGCTCGTCGATCTCCTGACGGGAACCAATTTAACTTGACACAGGCCCTTCCACCTTTTTGCGCAGGTTGTGTGGCACCCATGGACCCTCTCCTTAGCACTATTCAAATCTTAACGCCAACGAACACTAGCTCTTTCTGCTAGTCTCCTTGTGTGCATGTGACCACAGACTACGACTGTGGGCCAACTCCCTTCGCGTCTCCATGCTTCAGAGGTTTTGCAAGCTCTTTGCTCCCTTTTTCCCGATCTCTAAATCATCGAATTCTCTAGGACTAAATATACGGTCCAAGTTCTTCTCACAACCAACGACTATGATCTACTCCACGACTTCGTCCTTTGGGACTTGTCACTTCTCTTATATCTGTCTCTCCCAGTCTGTGAATCAACAAAGTGTCGATCCAAATCCACATGTCCTAACCCAATGGACGGCCAGGACTGCTTTGGCTCCCATCTCTTCGGGTGTTCCCCTCCTTGCCTTTTCTCCAAAGGTTTCTTCCTCCGAACTTTGTGGATCTCTACCACTTTCCCTTCCTAGCACCAACAACTAGGATCAACTCCGCTCTTCAGAATTCGGGAGTTTCAACTTCTACTCCATGTATATCTTTCGAAGCTTTACCTCCTAGACCCCTCTATCTGCTGCCACCTGTCTCCTCCAATGATGGATGACTTCATGGTCTTCAGGACTTCGTAAGTCCTTGACCTCTTTGCACGTTTAGAGCAATTTCCTTCTCGAGACTTAGGCTATTCTCGAGCTTGTTATGCACTCCTTGAAGAGTTCTACACAAAATCTTCTGCGAATTTGCTTGGATTGAAAACCTTCAAGGTTCCTAGTTCCTCTGCGTCCTTCAGTGAACTTTCTCTTGCCCTCCTAATATCTTAATGCCCCTCCTCCCGAGCTTGTAAGATAAACTTACAGTATCCTTGGCGGACTCCTTGTGCTCGGCTAAGCATTTCAACGGCTTCTCCCTTAGCCTATCTGGAAGTCTTAAGGCATCTCCTTTCCTTTGTCGATGCACTCTTGCAAAACCTTCCTTCCTCAGAGTGTTATAGAGTGTTTAGTAACCCTGTGTTGTGTTTCCTCCTACATAGTCATCCCTTCCAAGGCACTTAACCACCTTGAAATTTCCTCTCGAATCTGTGAATTATCTTGGTGTGCCTTCTTGGTAGCTTCTATTCTGACTCCACTGAGTTTAGACATGCACTCCTTGCATCGATTCACATAGTTTCCATCCTTTGTTGCGCAGTCCTTGCACTTAGCCTAGAGATCCAGACTTAATCCAACACACTCATAGATAGAAAATTGTATCTCTATCCATGCAGATGATTTCTAACATACATCTACAACTCAAATGCATACAAATGATATTCACAACAAAACATCCATACATCCATTACACATAAATTGATAAATAGGAAAAACTGTCCCTTTTCTATTAATGGAAGAATGTCAAATTAGAAATGTTTGATTCCGGACTGTGACTGAGTCTCAGCTCTCTGTGTTTCTCTCCCTATCTCCTATGCATATCTTGTCCTTCCTATACTGGAAACAATACAAGATTTTTATACAAGAGGGGCTCAATGAGCTTCCCTCCAAGCTAATCTAGTGGTGTCTAATCACCATTCAAAAATGCCTGAATACCGAGGCATATTACAATGATGGAAATCTGATCCAAATCATATGAAGATCCATCCTACTGTCAACCACTTAATGACGACCTTATATCCAGCTTGTGTGAAGGCACAACTTGGCTCTTCCAGCTCATCAACATTAAATGCCTTAATCACGCTTTAGATTCTCGAAGGAAAAAATGAGAGGGAGACGCCTCTCCCTTCCTTGAATGCGCACCACTCATGCTAATCAGCTGGCACATGCTGAGGTGGAGGGATGCCCCTACATCATACTCCATGGCTACGAAAAATTGTGAGATCATGCTCATGATCTTCCCAGCTTTGTTGAAATCCTCTTGGATCCCAAACTTTCTCCTGGAGCTGTCTTTCTGCTCCTCTGCTTTGCTGCTGTGGCTGCTCCTGCATCTTCCCCGCTACTCGTGAAGGTTCCTTTTTTTCCAGCTTCTCCTTACTGGCAACTTCTTCTGTTGACCTCAACATTATCTCCCTTATCTGTTGTATCACCTCTTCCAACTGCTTCATCGGATGGTTTGGTTTGTGTAGTATTCTCGGCTGCAACTCTTCATGCCGCTCCATGGGTGTATAATATTGAACTCCCATGCTACGTTTATCTTTGGTGACACTAACCGACCACCCTGCTACAAAATCCAATTATGTAGTCTCACCACTAAATTGTTGTTCGACTATCTATTCTGATAGACTAACTCCTATCAGTTCTTCGACTATTTTTATTCTAGATTCCTCCAGCTGCAACTCATGCTGGTATGTCTCCTCTRGCATGGCTATCTCTTTGCAGCCACGTTCTGGTTCCAGACTATCCAACCAATCCTCCAACGCCTTTAACTSCATCTCCCACTGAGTGAGCAACTCAACTGGGTGCTCTACTTCTGTTGGGATAGACTTCAGTGTTTGTTCCTCCTTCGCCATGACAATCTCAACGCATTGTCCTTCTGTCGCACCTGGAACATCTGTGCTAGCCTCTCCTCGRCTTCTTGGCAGGAATATCTCGACTCCTCTAGTGATTAGAACGCTCCTGTTATCCTTCTCCTCTGCGGTGGAAGTATTTAACTTCTCATACTCTTCATTCRCACCGCTAGTAGCTCTGCATGGATCTTCATATGAATGAGACCTTTCTTTCTCCTTCTCTCCATATGTCAACACCCCTTGCTAACATGAACTCTCAGTTGAGCTCATCTCTTCTCCCTTGACCAGTTGGAAATTTGGGATCTTTCCTTTGCCCTTCTAAAATTTTACGAGATCAACTGACCCCTACACATTTCCCACCTAGCATTCTATGAGACCTCTGCTAGATATCTTTCCCTCGCCACCGAGGTTTTCGACATATCTCAACTACCTCTTCAACACCTGTTGTTTCTTTCGGGCCAACAAATTTTGAACAAGCCACTTAGCTATCTTTCACAAAGGCCACTCGTATCTCCAATGCACCTTTTCCTCCTGCTGCATTTTGAATGCTAGCCTTTCCACCTCTACTCGGATTTCACTGAACTCCTTGTCCATCTTCGCTTTGCTTCTCCATGGGTAGTTTCCCCTTTGACCACATTTATGACCTTCAATGACCATCCTGCTTCACCTGCAGTCCACTTGGTTGTTTATCATTTGCTGCACACCTTGTAACACCTCCAACAGAGCATCACACTATGTCTCCCTTACCTACAGAAATCAACTCATATTAGCTCTAATAAAAAAAATTATCTTCTTCTCTCCGCCTGAGAGAATAATCAGGCCCTGATACCACTCTGGTGTAGACCTCCTTCCCTACAAAGGGTTTCTTGAATTCCTAGTCTAGGATCATTCAAGTCACTGAGCCGAATTGGCTCATCGAGCTCCTGATGGGAACCAATTTAACTTGACACAGGCTCTTCCATCTTTTTGCGCAGGTTGTGTGGCACCTGCGAACCCTCTCCTTAGCCTTGTTCAAATATTAACGCCAACGAACGCTAGCTCTCTATGCTAGGATCCTTGTGTGCATGTGACCATGGACTATGACCGTGGGCCAACTCCCTTTACCTCTTCATGCTTCAGAGCTTTTGCGAGCTCTTTTCTCCCTTTTTCCCAATCCCCGAACCGACGAATTATCCAGGACTAAATCTACCGTCCACGTTCTTATCACAACCAACGAATATGATCTACTTCACGACTCTGTCCTTTGGGACTTGTCACTTCTCTTATATCTATCTCTCCCAATTTGTGAATCAACGAAGTGTCGATCCAACTCCATGTGTCATATCCCAATGGATGGACATGACTGCTTCGACTCCCATCTCTTTGAGTGTTCCCCTCCTTGCCTTTTCTCCGAAGGGTTCTTCCTTTGAACTCTGTGGATCTCTACCACATTCCCTTCCTAGCACCAACAACTAGGATCAACTCCGCTCTTCAAAATTCAGGAGTTTCAGCTTCTACTCCACACAGATCTTCTGGAGATTTACCTCCTAGACCCCTTGATCTATTGCCACCTATCTCCTCCGACGATGGATGACTTCATGGTCTTTGGGACTTCGCAAGTCCTCAACCTCTTTGCACATTTAGAATAATTTCCTTCTCAAGACTTAGGCTGTTCTCAAGCTTCTTCTGCACTCCTTGCAGAGTTATGCACAAGCTCTTCTGCAACTTTGCTCAGTTTAAAAACCTTCAAGGTTCCCAATTCCTCTGCGTCCTTCAATGAACTTTTTCTTTCCCTCCTGGCAGCTTAACGTCTTTCCTCCTGAGCTTGTAAGATAAAATTACAGTATCCTTGGCGCACTCCTTGCGCTCGTCTCTCCCTTAGCCTACCTGAAAGTCTTAAGGCATCTCCTTTCCTTTGTCGATGCACTCTTGCAAAGCCTTCCTTCATCAAAATGTTCAACAACCCTGGGGTTCTCTTAAGGATTTCAACACTTCAGAATGTGTTTATCTTGTATGCTCTCGCACTAGCTCAATTCCTTCCTGGTAGAGTGTTACAAAGTATTCAATAACTCTGCATTATGTTTCCTCCTACACAGTCGTCCCTTCCAAGGCACTTAACCACCTTGGATTTTCCTCTCAAGTCTGTGAATTATCCTGGTGTGCCTTCCTGGAAGCTTCTCTTCTAACTCCACTGAGTTCAGACACACACCCCTTGTGTCGGCTCATAGAGTTTCCACCCTCTGTTGCGCACTCCTTTCACTTAGCCTAGAGAACCAGACTTAATCCAACACACTTACAGATAGAAAATTGTATCTCTATCCCTGTAGATGATTTCGAGCATACATCTACAACTCAAATGCATACGAATGACATTCACAACAAAACATCCATACATCCATTACACCGAAATTGATAAACAAGAAAAACTGTCCCTTTTCTATTAATGGCAGAATGTCAAATTACAAATGTTTGAGTCTGGACTATGACTGAGTCTCAGCTCTCTATGTTTCTCTCCCTATATCCTATGCATATCTTGTCCTTACTATACTGGAAACAATGCAAGATTTTTATACAGGAAGGGCTCGATGAGCTTCCCTCCAAGCTAATCTAGTGGTGTCTAATCACCATTGAAAAATGCCTGATTACCGAGGTAGATTACAATGATGGAAATCTGATCTGAATTGGATGCAAATCCCTCCTACCCTCAACCACTTAATGGCGACCTTATCTCCAACTTGTGCGAAGGCACAACCTGGCTCTCCCATCTTGTCAGCATTAAATTCTTTGATCACGATTTAGATTCTTGAAGACAAAAATGAGAGGATGACACCTCTCCCTTCCTTGAATGCGCACCACTCGTGCTAATCAGTTGGCACGTACTGAGGTGGAGTGATGCTCCTACATCATAATTCATAATAAATAAACACACTAAGAAACACACTTTTACCTAATGACACATTAGGCCAAGTCGATCTTAACTAGCTCCTAAGTGTCTAAATATCCTAACTTCCCCCCTTAAGAACAACTTGGGATAGGATTGAAGGGTTTACAATAGTGACAAAATAGAAGAATGAAGGAGGAAATAGAGCCTATCCCCCCTTAATGACAACTTTCTGAATGCTTAACATAGATTGAAGTTTGGAAAAATTCGCTTGTTTAAGAGACTTTGTGAAAATTTCTGCAACTTGATCTTCTGTAGGGAAAAAGAGCACTTCAATAACTTGATCATGAATGAGATTTATGATGAAGTGCATGTGTAACTTGATGTGTTTGTCGTGTTGACATTGAACTGGGTCTTTGGAGAGCTTGATGTCACTCTTATTGTTGCACCAAAAGATGGTCGGTTGTTGCTAAGGGAAATCCAAACTCTTAAATGATCTATCCAAGCCACAAGGCTTCCTAACTTGCATTTACCACTTCTTGGTACTCTGCTTCTGCTGAAGAAAGTGCAATAGCATTTTATTTCTTACAGGCCCAAGTGGAAGGTTCTGAACCAATGCTGAAAACATAACCTGCAGTAGACTTATGATCATTGGGGTTGTCGTCCCAATCTGAATTAGTGAATCCAGCCAATAAAGTAGTCCCCCTTGAATTGCAATGTATCCTAAAATGAATTGTTTCCTAGACATACCAAAGTATCCTTTTAGCTTATTTCCAATGGATTTCATGGGGTGTTTGCATATACCACGAAGCAAGACCAACAACAAAGGAAAGATCAGGATGGGTATGAGTCAAGTATAAGAGGCTACCGACTAACTGACGGTACAAAGTGGCATGAACTTCGAGAGAAGTACAGGTGGCAACAATATTGACTCTAGACTGGAAGGGAGAAGGGGATGGTTTAAAATATTCCATATGGAAGTGATGAATAAGGTCACAAGCATACTCAGACTAGGAAAGAAAAATTCCTTCCTTGGTTTTCAAAACTTGGAGGACAAGGAAATAGTGAAAAAATCCTAAGTCTGTCATTCCAAATTTGTTCTTAAGGCTAGTTTTCACATGGTTTAAAATTTTTGAGTCTCTACCAGTAAGGATAAGGTCATCAACATAAATGACAAGGATTATGATATGAATTCCTACTACTTTCTTGGTATAGACATTAGGATCAGAATGACATCTGGAAAATCCAGTTTCAATAAGAAAGTTGTCCATTTTGGCATACCAAGCTCAGGGAGCTTGCATAAGACCATAAAGAGATTTATTAAGGAGACAAACAAGGCTAGAGTCATTTTGGACTTAGCCAGGAGGTTGTTCCATGTAGATTTATTCTTGTAATTCCCCATGCAATAAGGTAGATTTAACATCCATCTAATGGACCTCCCATTTATGTGAGGCAACAAGGGAAAGAACAAGGTGGATGGAATTCATTTTAGCGATGGGGGAAAAGGTTTCATTGTAGTCAATTCCTTCAAATTGGGAAAATACTTTGGAAACTAACCAAGCCTTGTGTCTTTAAACACTATCATTTGATGCATACTTAGTTATGTAGACCCATTTACATCTAAAAATCTTTCATCCTTTCGGAAGAGGTACAAGATCCCAAGTATCGTTTTCCATTAAAGAGCGATACTCTTCATTCATTGTTGTATCCCAATTTGGATGACTTGAAGCTTCTGAAAATGTCTTTGGATCATGATTCTTTGAAACTTGATCTAAAAGAAAAGAGGCTCCCTAGAACTGTGAACATGTCCGACATTGATCTGAAGGATCACCGACAAGAGCACCCACTGCTTCTTGTATTGAATGGATCCATATAGGAAGTAGTGGTGTTGGTGCTGGTTTAGGTTCAATGGAATCATTTGGAGGGAGGTGAGAAGGTGGAGGTGGATTTTCATCCTCATTACCATTATTTGAAGAAGAAACCAAAATAGGAATAGAAGAAGGAACAAACGACAAAGATGGCTCATAGGTCGAAGAAGGAACAATCACCGAATTAGGCTCGCAGGCCAAGTGATTTTCATCAAATTTAACATCTCTTTTAATAATAATTTCATTACAATGTGTTTAATGAAGTTTGTAACCTTTGACATCTTTAGAATAACCAACAAATATACACTTGTCACTTTTAGGCTACAATGCTTTCCTTTTCTCATCAAGAATGTGAGCCCATGCTATAATGCCAAATACACAGAAGTGACTTACATCTAGTTTAATTTTAGTTCATGCTTCTTCTAGTGTTATATTTTTAAGATATTTTGTGGGAGTGCGATTTACTATTTAATTTTCACAGTTGATGGCTTACACCCAATACTTTAGACCTAATCCCTTAGATTGGATCATAAATTAGTCATTTATGTTAATGTGTGGTTCTTTCTCTCAGCAACACCATTTTGTTGTGGTGTATATGGAACAACATGTTGCATTTGGATGCCATGTGTAGTGTAGTAACTTGTAAAATTTTTGCTTACATATTAGCCTCCATTATCTATTCTTAACCTTTGAATGTGATGTCCAGATTTCTTTTCCACAAGGGCTTTGAAGGCCAAAAACTTGTCAAAAACTTCACTCTTAAGTTTTAAGAAGTAAACCCAAGTACGTATGGAAAAGTAATCAATTAAATTTAAGAAATACTTGCACCTAGAAAAGCAGGAGAAGAAAGTGGACCACACAAGTCACTATGAACAAGTTGCAAAGGGCTTGAGGCATGCCAAGAGGCACATTTTTCAAAACTTTCTCGATGATGTTTGCCAAGAAACCAGAGCAAACACCATCTCTACATGAAGAAAGAGGAAGAACAGTTACCATATGTTGATTACATAGTTGCTGCAATGAGCGATAGTTTAGATGACCAAAGCACTCATGCCAAAGTTTGCTCAAGTAATTGCTATGAGCAACAAAAACTGATGGAAAAGATGATGACCCAAAGTTGTCAAACGTGTACAACCTGGTAATATCATCAACAATTCTAGTTGCAAGGACATGCTTAGGATCATTGAGATCCTTGATTATAATTTGGTGAGGTGAAAACTCTACGGTTTTACTTTCACCTAAATGAGTGATTTGATATATTGATAGAAGGTTACAGGAAAGACTTGGAACACATAATACATCATTGAAATGACTATTATCTACTTGAAATGTTCCATATTCTACAACACTAAGGGATCTATCATCACCAACAAATATTTTCTTGGTGTTACATTCATTCAGAGTAGAAAATATGGCTTTATCCTTAGCCATATGATAAGATGCTCCATAATCAATAAGCCACTCATCGAAAGAAGAAGTAGAAGTTGCATTGAAGGAGAAACCAAAAGAAGAAAGTCCATGTCCATGAGAAGAAGAAGAAGAAGTAGAATCAATAGTGATGTTGTGCTTCTTCATCTTTTCTTCTAAAGCTGCCATATTCTTGAAACATTTGGACTCATCATGACCATCTTTCCCACAAAAGTTGCAATGCCTATCCATCTTCTTATTTTTATATTTTTCTCCTTTGTCACCAGTGGGAGATGAATTTGTCTGAGTGCATTTGGGACCCTTTTTTTCTTGTTGTTGTGGCGAGCATGTTACTTCTTGGGATTCTTGGGTTTATCTTATTGTTGAGCGACTAAGGCTTTGTTGGAGGCACTTGCAGTGTTGATCACTCCTAGTTGTACACACTAATCTTTCTCTCTAATCAAAGCATCAAACAAGGACTCAAGAGTGGGTTTTTGATAATCTTTGCCTAGAGTCTCTCTCATGAAATAAAAAGTATATACAAACACAGAATATGCACTACCTAGCTTAGAAAGAATACTATAAGTGCAACACTCTTTATCCAGCTTTATGTTACATTCTTTACATAAAATTCTAAGTATTTTAAAATTAGATAGATAGTCTTCAATGCAAGAAAAGTAATTTGGAATTAAAGTCAGTATATGATTTTCTAACTAATGTGCTCGAATAATACTGTGTTTACCAAACATAGATTCAAGTTTTTTCCAAGCTTCATCGGGGTCATCAATTTCTTAAAGGTGGAACCTTAAATCAATAGAGATGAACATTTCAAGCATTGCATGTGCTTTGTCATTTCTATTAGCCCATTTTTCTTTCTTTTTATTATCAGTGTTTGTTTTTTCCTTTCCCAAGGCAATTTGGTACATGCCTTTGCTTCTTAATAAATCCTCCATATGGGATTTCCATTGGAAGTAGTTGGTATTGGTAAGAAAAAGATCGTTGGAATAATTCATATTAAATATGCAGATAATATGGATTTAAAAACTGAAATTGATGATCTAGATGGAAATATCTTGAAAAATTAGGTCGTTTAAAAAAAAACAGCACTGAAAACAGACTTAGGATGTGAAAGTTATGCCATTTAAAAAAAAACATGAATCGTAACCAAAGACCCACATGGCAAGTAAAAGTTGGCCCACATGGTGATACCCCTTCAAATAACCTCATTTTTACAAATAAGTTTCTTTATGAAGTGACCCACTTTTATAAAAAGAAGCAGGGATCACTTTTACAATGAAGTTACTTTATTAAAAAAAGTTGCATGCAAAATAAATAACTTAAAATAAAATAGTAAACCTACTTATAGTGACTCACTTTTATACTTGAAGTGAAATACACTTTAGAATGGATCCATGAACTTTCTCAAAAAAATGTAACAAAAAAGAGACTTGAACTCAAGACCTCTTACTTAGTAGGACAAATTTTAACCAAGTGACCTAGAAAAACATATTGTATTGTTTAGAAGGAAGATTGTTGTTGTAGAAGAGAACCTTGGAGAACATGCTCATAAAAAAATATTTTCACGCAAGAAATAATTTTTTCTTATCAATGAAAACAATGGTTAGATCTTGATTAGCTTACCCGAAAAATGCAAATTTTCCGATCTGTTTCTGATTTTCTGAGGTCACATAGGGCATAGGGAAAAGAGCATACGCAAATCCAAAAGAGTAGCAACCCGAAAACAAAAAACAGAAAAACGAAATAAAATTGAAATAATACTCTATAAAATTTAAAAAGGATGTATTCAGGCTTTATAGCTCTAGATCTAACTGAAATGGTCGTATCTTGGGAAAACATAAACCTTTTCGAGTGAAATGAAAAATATTCCTGACTGAAATGAGTGCTTTGGATGTAATGGAACAATCCTCTTGGCTGAAAATAGATATTAGGCAACTTAGCTTCATGATCTCGATCTACAAGGAGAGCGGGTATTCAAATAGGCTCTGATACCATGTTTGTCAACACAGGTATTCCAACAGATTATGAACACCTTTAGCAACCACTACATCAACCAGATCAAAGATCAACACACTGATGTTTTGACGTGGTAAAACCCCTACGGGGAAACATCCACGACCCCAACCAATGTGACCATTTGGAACAATTTATTAATGCAAAAGAAAAAGATTACATGGATATTTTACAAGAGAGTTTCTCACAATCGATCATCGACAAGTGACCCTCCATTCTCTTTAAATAGATATCACAGACCAATTGGGTGTTAAGCCACAAATCAATGTAGCCATTAAGATTGAGGAGTATATGAACTGTCATATCACTCTATGTCGGGAACATATCGTGACTGTCAGATTTTCTAACTACAAATGGACACTAATGCATACTTAAGAAACACACTTTTACCTAATGACACATTAGACCAATTAGATCTCAACCAACTCCTAAGTGTCTAAATATCCTAACAATTTATTCTCTCGATCTCCATTTTTATACTCAAGATAAGAAGGATTTAAATCATAAAGTCGAGTGCAAGATGATAAAATTAGATTCCAAGGAAGAATCTGTACTTCCCCATGAGAATAAATCGTATCCCGCTCGTATAGAGGTTGGGCATTCCCACTAAATTTAGGTTTCACAGAGGATAAAGACCATAAAGTAAATTTAAAACATATAGGGAGCATAATCCCATGCACTCCTTACTTATTTTTCTAAGTTCAAATATCTCCAGGCTTCCTTTAAACCTTTTCCTGATAGGTTAAATAACCAGGGAATTAAAGCATAGAAAAATAAACTGTGAATTACAGATCTAGGGAGATCTCTTCATTTATCATTCATCACAAGAGACAATCAACAGTAAGGAGAACAACATGAAGAGAGCAACAATATACCCATTCTTTCTATCCCTCTTGACTTTCATCCATATTTCCAAATAGCTTCATATATTACACAGTCAATAAAATATTACATGAAGAACAAGCATCAAGAAACTAAGGTTAGTGTGCACTTATTTGTTCATAAAATTTGTTGGTCGGGCATTTAGTTGAGGGTGAGCACTTTTCCACCCAACCATAGGCTCGAATGCATTAGTTCTCTGCAATCTTTCCACCCCCGTGCCAAGCCATTATACCACCATGGAATCCTCTTAGACTCTTAGAGCAATTATAATAGTGAAGGCCACTCTCCTTCACAATTCACTGGTAGAAAATACATACACCCCCATTCCTAGGGCCTCCACGAGGTAATATTATGTGTCCTCCCAACACCAAGCTCACAACCCTCTCATCATAGGTCAGGTTTTGGTTTTCTCAAACCAACCATGCACAAAATCTAATCTGAAACTCATGTTTGGCTTTTCCACACCTAGGTTCTCTCCCAACTCTTTGCATTCTCTCCCCATGCATCATACAACCCAAAGCTGTCTTCTCCAACATGCACTCGTGCATTTTTTCTCTATTCCCCCCATGCATCCATCATTTTTCCTTCCTTCAAAAGTTTCTTAAATTCTCTCCCATGCAGCTGGGAAGTCCACGATTTTCCATGGATGTACCATTCCATTACTCCCATGCATTTACATGGGAGGTACTTCTTCAACTACCCAACCATGCACCATTTAATGATTGAATTATTGGGTTTTGAGCTAGAGGGAAATAGATGTTATTTCCCTCCAACATAATTCAACAAGGTGGCTTGGGATTCCTTGACATAGTGAACCCCTTTTTAGGCCTCCTCACTCTTTCCTCTAGTGGTGTCATGGTTAGTATTTGAACTTCACCCATCAGTCGATTGTATGGGTTTTATTTATTAAACAATAATACATTTACATTGTTTACAAGCCATAACATGACAATATTATCTCCACACTGAGATAAACCATTATTAATCATAATTAATTACAATTAATTTAGGAGATTAAAAATGAAGTGTTACATATTATTACATTTACATGGTTAAAGTTAGTACTAATAATAATTTGATATAAACAATTTCATTTAGGTAATAAAATTTCAAATTAAAAATAATATTTCAAATTTTTTTTTATTAGTAACTTATATTTCAATTTCAAATTTGAGATAACCCACTGAGCTTTTGAATTTAACAATATATTTAGCAATAGATATAATTTTACTTATTAATTTTATACTTATTTATAGTATTTAATTCATTATTGTTTTTTCCAATACATGGCTTATTAATAATAGAATAGATAAGTTACACATCATTTTTATTTAATAAAAAAATAATATAAAATTTTTGATAAATTATTTATTTAATAATTAGATAAATTAAAAATATTTTTAAAATATGGAAGTTATTATATTGAGAGTTTAATTTATTTTTTATTATTTAAATGAAATAATAATTTATTTATTCAAGAGTGAAGATTTTCATTTTGAGTTATCCTTGATGATGGATAGAGTTTTCACTCAAAACATTGGACATTTCAAGGTCAACACCAATTTATTTTATTACAAATTTACATAATCATTCCAAAATTATTTAATTTTCATAATAAATACAATGTATTCAATATATTTATTTTAAATATAAATGAAAATGTAGGGGATATATTTAAATTATAATTCCCCACATTCCGTTTTTTAACATACATATTAAGGAGATCTAAGTTTTGAGCCATGAAGATACATTTTTAACATTGTAGATTTCTACATAAAATTATTGTTATGTTTATAGTAAGAAGGTAATACTCAAGAAGGTATATTTCTCAATCATTGAGTGTCATATGCCATGTTGCACCCTAATAGATGGCATACAATAAGCAATTTCTTAGGAAATTTTGAATCTTTTGAATGGTGAAGTGAAAAATTCTAAGGATTTCTAAGTGAATCCCTTATGAGGGAAGTATGAGAACTAAAGAAAATTGATTATGAATAGATATACTTTGAGGGTAGTATTTGAATTGAGGTGGATTGATTATAAGAAGATCATTATGGGGTTTCTATGTGGATCCATTTTTATTGGATCTATTATGAGTAGATCCATCACCAAGGTGGTTTGATTTTGAGCACATCTAGATTAAACCATCAATTTTAGCTAAGCATTGTATTCGCTGTCATGGATCTACCATTATGGAAATTGTATTATTTGAGGAATATCCATAGAGCCATCATCAAGCATACCTGTCACTAATAAGAGTTAGGGCACATTCAAGCATAGGCATTCACAAACTTTCAAGTCATGTCTAGAATTACTCCATAGAGGCACATAGTTTGACCTAATTAGGTGTACACATTCTTTTTCCTATTCATGGTTATATTATTTTGATCCAGGTGGATATCAGTGGCCACCCACCTCTTCCAACTGGCTCAAATACAATTTTCATCTTGGTAATTTGTTTCTATCTTTTCGGGTCCTAAATTTCTGGGGCCTTTTTGAGGCTCCAAACAACATTTTTTGGGCTCGCCACAGTCACATTGTGGTAATAGCTAGAGTGTGACAACATAATTGTATTCCTCAGATACACCTTTCCAATGGTCTATCGTGTGCCTAAAATGAAGATCGTATGCAAAATTTACGACCCCGGGAAGTTGATGTGCCAACTTATCCCATTGGGTCCCACATGACTTTTGGCGCTTCATCTCCTAGGGTTAGGTTTTTGGATGTCTAGGGTTTTCTGATTACTTATTTATGATAAAAACTCATGGATGCCTCATTGTAATTTTCTTAGAATGAATACGTATATCCACCACATCTCTTCTCAGAGGTTAACTACCACCATTCGAGCAAGATTGTTTCATTCCACATTTTACAATTTCAACAGATTTGTTTATTGAATATAAGTTATGTTTCCCTATATCTTTGTTATTGTTCTCTGTATATATTTTTTAATGTTATAGATTTGTATTTCATTTTGTTCCACTCATAAATCTGGATTAGTGGTATCAGAGCGGTCTTCTATTCATTTGTTTCTCTGTGCATGTCCCTAACAAGGTTAGGGTATAAGCAGTTGGGACTTGAACCAATTGAGCCTTTTCAATAAAGGCTTCGCTGAACCCGACGACCGCTCATAGGGGAAGAAAAGAGAGATGATGGGGTAGGATGTCCCTTTAAACTATTTCTTGAGCAATCCCTTGCACGACAAAGGAACGAGATGATGGATAATTTTGCACAAATCCTTCAACAACTACCAATATGCAATGCATATTCCTCGAGAGGAGGCGTTGTCCCCTTCAAGGTACACATCAATTTTGATATTCCTATATTTGAAGGTAAAATAGATGCAGATTCTATAGACAAATGGTTAAACCTTCTAGAAGGGTATTTTTCTGTGCTTAAATTTTTTGATAGAGAAAATATTACATTTGTGCTCCTTAAGGTCGTCCCTCATGTCAAAGATTGGTGGGAGAATTTCTGTGAGAAAAATGAAACAGATGGATATACATTATTTGTAGTCGCACCCACTTGGGGTTCTTTCAGGGATGTTATTAAGGAATTCTAAGTGACATCTGCTACTAAAGTAACACGATGGTATTCATAGATACAACTAGACATAAATGGAGTTTCTGAACATCTCTTCCTTGGGAATGACATATTGATATGTTGTCAAAATAAAGCAGAAGCTTAAAAAAAAGACACAACAGTTTGGGTCTGCGAACCCCTCACAGTAGAAGCAGGGAAAAAGAGACCCCAAATTGATAAACAAAGGGAAAATTAAGGATGGACAATCTCAGGACAACTAGGCTAAATTGCAAACAAATAAATACAATGGGAAGACAAATAAAGACATAAGAAAGTGGTGCAAGTTCCATAAGATCCCCTGACATAACATCGTCGAATGCCACTCAAAGAAGACATTGGTGGCCAAGGTAAAAGCCTCTGAATCAGATGCAAGCTCCAACTCTGAGTCAGAACTAGAAAAAGGGATATGGATCATTGTCATAGAACTTGATGCCACCATTTCTACCACCAAGGTCTATCCCAGTGAACCTGATGAACCAAAAGAAGTTGAGCGCCTCTTTAATTCATAGATGTGGGTGAAGGGTATTCCGTTGCACTTCATCATTGATAGCGGTAGCTAGAATAACCTCATATCAGTGGAGGTCATCAATCGGTTGGCTTTGGTGAAAACACCACTCCCACAATTGTACACCATCAGATGGCTCCACCAAGGGAGTGATCTTCGCGTCAGCCAACAGTGTCGCCTTCCCTATGAAATCAAACCCTTCAAAAATGAGGTATTGTGTGATGTCACCCCCCTTGAAGTTTGTGATGTTATTTTGGGCCAACCTTATTTATGAAAACCTCATGTTGTATATGAGTCTAGGCCTTGTAGTGTTATTATTACTTTGGACAGGAAATTGTACAAGATACCCGAGGTAGTCCCACCTACTATCATTTCCTTGATATCTACCAAGAAATGCAGGAAGGTCATCTCTCATACCGGGAAGTTTTTCTTCTTCATGATTCGCATTCAAAGTGAGTGGAAGGTTGCATCCACATCCATGGCCTCCATGACACATCTCTCCACATAATAGAAGCAAGTGGAAAAGTTCATGGAAGAATACAAAGACATCTTCTCCTCCCCCACTGGGGTACCTCTACACTGTCAAGTGAAGCACTCAATTTATTTGACCCCCATTGCAACACTACCCAATGGTACAGTCTATCATCACTCTCTATCAGAAAATGAGGAAATCAAGTGCCAGATCCAATAGCTTCTCGAAAAGGGGCACATTTGATGAATATCATCACCTTGTGGAAGCCCAATCATGTTTGTGTAGAAGAAAGACGAGACTTGGTGACTCTACATTGATTATTGGGCCCTAAATAAAATCACAGTCAAGAACCAATACCCAATTCCTTGAATTGACAATTTCCTTAAATAACTCAAGGGGGACAAATACTTCAGGAAGATTAATATGAATTATGGCTAACACCAGGTCACAATAGAGTAGACCGATGTATGGAAGACTACATTCAATTCCAAAGAATGTCTTTTCCAATGGTTGGTCATGCCCTTTGGCTTGAAAAATTCCCTAGAAGCTTTCATGAGGATGATGGACGATATATTATGATCATTTACCAATTATTTTGTGGTGGTGTATTTATATGACATCCTCATCTTCGACAAGATTTGGGCAGAACACTTGCAGGATATTCAACAGGTTTTTCACACTCTGCAACAACATGAGCTATATGAAAATTTGGAAAAATGATCCTTTGGCATGAACATTGTCCAATACCTAGGCTACATTGTTGATGAGCATGGGGTGCATGTTGATCCAACCAATATCCATTTTATCCATGAATGGCCAGCCTCAACCACACTCACTAAGCTTTAGAGCTTCTTAGGCCTTGCTAATTTCTATCATAGGTTCGTGTTGGGATTCTCCCACATTGTATGGGCCCTTAGCCAAGTAACCAGGGGTGGTGGCAAGGAAAAATTCATGTGGGGCCAGTTGCAACAAAAAGAGTTTGATGATTTGAAGAAACACTTGTGCTCAACCCCCGTGCTCTCATTACCTGACCTACAACAACCTTTTGAGATTGATACATATGCTTTAGACTATGTTGTGGGCGCAGTTCTCACTTAACATGGACATATCGTGGCCTATCATAGTGAAACACTATCATATACCATCCGTAAGTACCCCACTTATGACAAAGAAATGTAATCCATTGTATAAGCCGACCACCAATGGAGGAATTACATTCTCGAGAAGGAGAAAATCATCCACACTGATCATAAGCCTCTACAGTTCATGATGACACAGGGAAAATTGCAGAATGACCTCCATCAGAAGTGGTCCACATACTTGAAACAATTTCATATCAACATCAAGTATAATACATGGAGCACCAACCGCATTGCTAACTGCATCAGTCTACCTCTAGTTGCAACACTAACCATAGTGCTACACTCCTACGAACATGAGAGCTCCAACCACAACTCTATGAGAGATATCCCGAATTCACCACTACCTTCCATATGTTGGGCAAAAACACAGTTGTCACTGATTTCCATCTTTAGGATGAGTTTTTGTGCCATCTAGGCCATCTCTGCATCCCATCAAGCGAGCGAGAAAACATGATTTGAGAATCTCACTACAGTCGGGTGGCATGACACTTCTACATAGAAAATACATTGGTAATGTTGTAGCAACATTTGTATTGGCCAAAACTTCGATAGGATGTCAGCAAGTATATCAGGTCATGCATGAACTGCACCATTTCCAAACCATCCATTAAGAAACAAGGCATTTACACCCCTTTTCCTACTCCCAATAGGCCCTGGGAATCCATCTCGATGGACTACATGTCGGGCCTTCCTTAAACCAAGAAAGGAAATGACAATGGTTTCTTGGTTGTTGATCAATTTTCCAAGATGGCGATTCTAGCCACCTGCAAGAAGAGCATCACAATGGAGTCCACTACCGAGATATTCTTTGAACGAGTGTGGGTACATTTTGGGATACCACAGACCATCATCTCATATTGGGACAACAGTTCCTCAACACATTATGGTCGATCCTTTGGTCACAGTTGAACACCAAGCTCACCAAATCCATGACCTTCCACCCTCAAACAGATGGCCAAACCGAGGTCATTAACAGGATGATCGTGCATATCTTGTGCATGTACAATTCCACTCATCTATGCACATGGGATGATAGTCTTCCCTATGTTTAACACAGTTACAACAGAGCCATACATAGCTCAACTGGCCACATCCCCTTTCAGGTGGGGTTGGGATTTCAACCATTGGGACCCATGGATGTTGCACTACCCCTTTCACCCACCAAGGAAGAATTGCCCCATGCTCAAACCAAAGCCAACAAATCCACTTGGTTCATTGAATTAATACAACACATCCACCAACAATTTCATGATATTTTGTAGAAGTCCAATGCCAAGTACAAGCAACACCATGATCAACATTAGGTGCCACACAAATTTCAGGTGGGAGATAAAGTTTGGTTGCACTTGTAGAAAGAACGTCTTACAAGACCCCACTGGAAGTTTCACCCACTGTACTATGGAATTTACACCATCACCAAGTTTTTGGGTGACAATTCTTTTGAGATCAACATTCTCCCCTTCCTTGGCCTGCACCGAATGTTTAATGTGGACCTCTTTCGACCATATTTTCCATCATTATTAGACACCTCAGAGATAACAGAACAATTGACATCAACAGATCTCAACCTTTATTGCATGGAATAGAAATCCAATGATCATTTTGTGGACACACAGGTCGAGGGAACTTGCCAACAAAATCTTTAGCTTTGTCGTGTTGTCAAAGCTAACAAACTCCTGCACCAAGGAAAGTGGCTCACCCGGGGAAAAATTTAGCAGTAAATTTCCTCATCTGATGGGGGAAATCAATGAAATGGAGGCCATTGATTCCTAAGGAGGGAGGATTGATCCAGGTGGAAATCGGTGGCCACCTGCCTCTTCTAGCTGACTCACATACAATTTTCATCTTGGTAGTTTTTTTCTAGATTTTTGGGTCCTAAACTTCTGAGGATTTTTTTAGGCCCTAAGAAACATATTTTGGGCTTACCATAGTCACACTATAGATGAAGTCAGAGTGTGAAAACATAATGTGTATTCCTCGGATATACCTTTCCAATGGGCTATCGTGTGCCTAAAACAAATATCATATAATAAAGTTGTGACCCCGGGAAGTTGATGTGCCAACTTACCCCATCAGGGCCCACATTAATTTTGGTGCTTCATCTCCTAGGGTTAGGTTTTTGGATGTCTAGGGTTTTCTGATTACTTATTGATGTTAAAAAGTCCTGAAGGCCTCATTGTAATGTGCTTAGAATTAATCCACGTAACCGCCACATCTCTTCTCAGATATTAGCTACCACCATTTGAACAAGATTGTTTCATTCTGCATTTTACAGTTTCAACATATTTGTTTATTGAATATAAGTTAAGTTTCATTGTATATCTATTATTTTTCTTTGTATATCCGTGTTAATGTTATAGATCTGTATTTCATTTCATTCTTTTCATAAATATGAATCATCTTTCCTCTTTGTTTCTTTATTTCACCACATTTACCAAAAAATCTCGAGGGGATACCTAGCAAAGTAACCCTAGGGAGTCTTTGTAAATATATAGAATCATTAGATAAATGTAGGGAAGAAAGAGAAGAAAATATTCAAACAAAATTATAGGTAATGCTTGATAATAAGTTTACATCTTTTGAGGACAAGATTTAGAAGTATATAGTCATTAAAATAATAGTGTTGGAGAATAAGTTACCGAAAATGGAGATTAGTTACAAGAAATGGAAAATCAAATCCAAGAAAATAAACAACCAACCTAAGAAGGATATTTTGATAGTATAGAGAATCTTAAAATGGAGAACAAGATTAAAGAGCTAAAAGAAAAGTCAAATAACAATTTAGCCCTAAATAGTCTAGAAGGCAAATTAGATATCAAACCCATCAAAGAGGAAATGAATAAGTTGATAGATTCAAAACATAAGTGTAACAAAAGACCCTTGAGCCTTATAGTTTTTTGTTTGAAAGAGGGTAAAGAAGAGGAAACACTAGCACTAGTCAAGGAATAACTACAAAATAAATTACAATTTGAAAGAACTTGTCTCATATTAGAAGCAAAGAGGCTGGGAAAAATAATTGAGCATAAATATAGGTTAATTCATATTAAGGTAAGCTCTAATGACCATAAATATGGCATACTCAGTAAAAATCCAAGTTTAAAAGGGTCACAAATATGTATACATGAAGATCTCATTCTAGATGATCAAGCTAAATTAAGAAAGGAAGTTCAAAAGGTAAAAGAAGCCAAGAATGAAGGAAAATGGGAAATAATTAGAAACACAAAATATATTATTAGGGATAGAGACCAAACAAATAATAAAAATATGAATTTGGGACACTCTAAATCCTCTCTTGGAACTATCACAACTCTCCATGGAGCAAAGGTCCCATGCTATGTTGGATCCCGAGTGAAATTGATATGACATTACTTTTTGAAACTTGGGAGCATGAATAATCTAGTGTCCTTAACATATAATGATTTGTCTTGTGGTCTGTATGGAGCAAGAGATTCTATCATAGAGGGATTGGAGGCATATATTGTTACATAAATAAGAACATTTTCCTCATATTAGGATTCACAAGAAATGCCATTTCAATTAGTACACGTGGATGCATATTTCTAACATTAATTCTAAGAATATTTATATAGCAATATGTTATTTTGTGCCTATTAATTATACTTTTATAAGAAAAACAATATAGATAAAAATTGTCCTTACAATGTATTAGAATATGATATTTACATTCTAAGAAATGAAGGTAGTATGATCTTGCTAGGATAATTTAATTCTAGAACAACAACTAACTGAGATATTATCTTAATCAATAATTCCAACCCTAGTCCTCTATGGTTAGATGATGACCTATTTTTAACTAGTAGATACAAAAGAAAATCTAAAGACTTGGTTGAGAATTTGTTCAGTTCCACATTGATCAAGCTCTATAGTTCTCAAGATATAATAATTTGCAATGGTCTAATGAAGTGGCCAAAATACAACTGCATGACTTGTATTCATGGGCTTGGTAGTAGTGTCATAGATTATGTGATATCTAATATCCCCATATACAACAAAATAGTAAATTTTGACATCTTAAATGACCATAATCTTGACTCAAACCATAGATATTTAACCCTAACTCTAAAATATTTCATGCACAAAATCCCCATAGAAGAGAATTCTAATAACCCAAATCACTTGATCTTCGACAAAAATAAAGTTGATTTCTTTCTAAATGAATTAAATCTCCTATTAAATAAGGACAATGTTGAAGACCTATATCATAATTTTACACCAACCATCTCTACTTCCATTAGCAAGCTCGCTATCAAGGTGGCATGTAAAATGGAAAATAGAACAACCAACCCTTGGTATGATAAAGAGTGTAAAAACTCTATAAAATCCATTAGGGATGATTCTAATGAGTCCCTAAAATTGGACAAGACAAATAGGTACAAAGAACTAATTAAAATTAATAATAATATATATATATATATATAAAGGAAGAGAATTTTGTACACCTCTCTAAGTTAGGTCCTAATAAATTCTGGAGGTAAAATCTAATTCATAAAACTAAATAAAACAATGTGGTTTCCTTGAGGGATTGGAATCCATACTGTTATCACTGAAATTTCATTTGCAACATCGCATGCAAATGGTTACAGGAATACAACATCTCCAAACACCTATTAGTTCACCTGCAACACCAAAAATGCATTTCCAAGAGGCAACAACTATACAACTGGTCAAAAAATTGACATGCGCTAAAAAACTAAAGGAAGCACGCGCACAATGCACGGGCCAAAGAAGCTCGTAGAGTGTACAATGCGCCATATGCATGAATGTGTATGAGAAAAGATATGCACTCCTATGAACGACACATTTATGGTTCTTGTCGACCCCTCACCCACTTCTGGACTAGCTCCCAACTTTATTTGACCCTCAACTCCAGGTTGAATCCGAATGGGGTGCTGGTCAAAGACCTAAGGGTGCCTTAAAGGGCCCCTTGTCCACAGTAAGAACCAGTTGGATATTTTCTCAAAGACTTGCTATAAAATGAGGCCATGGGTGCACTAAGAATTTAAGAATCTCATAGTATTGTTATGCTGCCTCTATTCTCCTTCAAGAAACCTCTTTTCTTCTTGGAGTATTCTAGCATCATCTCAATAAGCTATTCAACTCACCTCTTGAGGGAATAGGCTTGGATTTCTTAACCATTCACTTTCTAGTTTGTCATTGTAAGAAGAGCTCTCACATAGGGGACTCAAGAACCCTCCCAAGGAGGAAGAGGGGATCCATAAGTCATCCTTTCTCTATGATGTTTTCCCACTAATATAGTTATCCATTGGTGGCATGATTATTGGTCATCTAGTTGATTGATCTTGGTTCAAAGTTTCTTATACATTTTAGTTTCATTTCCTTAGTTATTTTCTTAGTTGTTTCTAGCTTATTTGTTTGTTTATTTCATGTGTTTGGATTGATTAATTCATACACTAACCTATGTCCTGTCTAGCAGGCCCAAATAGACTTGTAAGTGCCTTTCTTTTTCTCATTCAAGTGGAGAAACAAACACAATAGATTGGCGACCATACTAGGGATAAGGTATCAATTTCCTCCCTATTTGGGTTGTTTGAGCACTTCTTTTTGACCCATTTTCCTTGCAGGGATCATAACCGACGATAATTTTGGAGCTGGAGGAGGATAATTCCACTTAAATCCCCCCCCCCCGACATGTTTCAGAACGTGTGCGGGTGTTCCAACCCACAGACGCACATTTCAAGCATTGTGCACCAACATCACTTTGTTTCTCTGCGCACAGTGCACCAAAAGGTCTTTGGTTCTCTGTGCATTGTGCACCCACTGTGCCTCTGTCTGAAATATAACCTACACATCTATCCAGAATTCCAACATTGTAAGATTTTTTGTGATGTTTTGAAGGCCCCTAGCCTTCAAAATCTTGCTTTTATGCAATTTGTATATGCACCACACTTAAATTCCCTTCCCACATGAAGGTTTAGTCAAAACATAGGCACTTAGGGGGTTAAAAAGAACCATATTTCTCCTCTTTTTCTTTGAGTTTCCAAATGGATGGCTTGTTTTGATTGTAAAACATAAGTTGATCTTCTTTACTAACACATATAAAGACAATTACATTGGGACCAGAAATCAAACTTTAATCATTGATTATGCTCCTCTCTCGCACCATAGAGCGATCTTGAGAATAAAAAAAGTGATTAAGGGGAAATTTCATCTCCCTTAAAATATTTAGGAGATGACAAAGCCCCCCTAGGGCTCCTCTTAGTTTCTTTTTAAAAAACATCTTAAATTTGTAAGGGCCCATACATGCCCACATGTTGCAAAGTTAGGATAGTTTTGAAGCTACTTTCTTAGTTTACATCACTAGGGGAGTTTAAAGATTAAAGTAATGGGCCCATACATGCCCACATTCTTGCAATCTAGGATAGTTTTTCAAAATATTTCTTAGAATAAATCACATTAGGTAGTTTAAAGGATTGGTAAGGACCCATATGTCCACATGCTAGTTCTTTAGGGACTTTAAAATTTCGCAAGGTTGTACCAATGGCATCTAGTAAGATAGGTAATCAAGATTTGTAAGGAACACAGGAATTCCACATGTTGCAAATTGACACCTAACTTATTAAAAATTGACACATTTTGTTCACTTGCTCACACACAAAGTCACTCCTCACTCACATAATTTCATCTTGAATTGTGGAGGTTGAAGTAAGTTTCCTCCAAAGGGATTCTGAAACGTCCCACTATTTCTTGAAGAAATTATCCACACCCACTTAATTCCAATGAGATTGGTTCACACCCCCAATCTCTCAACCAACGACATCTAATTTTTTTCTAAAAACTCACTAAGTTTTCCTCCACAGGAGGTGCCAAAAGAATTTTTTTAGTCTAGGTAGGATCTCGGGGGTAGGAATCCAAATAAACCCCCATTATTTGGTTCACACATCTTCAAACATTAGAAGTTGACAAATAGGGAACTTTAAAAATCCTCCAAGTCAAGTGTTCCTAACACCATAAGGAAGGGAGATACCCGTGAAGGGTCAAAGGCTGAGGTTTGGTTGTTCTGTGCGTCCCCCATTGAGTCAACCAACTCTTGGAAGGGATCCATCCCGTGACCCATTTCTGAGGTCGAAAATCTAAATGACGCACTTTGACCGAGGTACCTAGTGGCCAAATTTTAGGATATCTACCCAGGTGCCAATTGTGGGTTGCAATTGCACCTTGATCAGATTTTCTGTGGCTATTGGGAAATATCTCCATCTCTTTCGGGATATGCACCCTCTACCCCTCATTATAAATGATTGTTTCATCCTTCACTTTTTCCTATTCTGGTGGCTTCAAACCCCACTGTTGAGTACTATTGGAAGGTCCATTGCTATTTGAGAGGAAGGACATTACGTTGTTTTTAGGACACAAACATTTGTTTTCTTTGTTCTCCCATGCAGACAAAACCCACATAACCACATGTATGCTTCTTTTTCAATTGATTTGTGTATGATTCTCATTTGATTACATACGATTGTGAGATATATTGTGAAGGTCCAAGTTATACAAGTCTCTTGTTCATTTATTGATCTCATCACCAATTGAACACATTTACTTTGCTAGTTGGACATCATAGGGGACCCACAAAATCCCCATCATTCTAGACACTTGCAAAACCTCCCTCCTATCCTAGGAGGAGTTCCTAGTCTTTCCAACTCACCATATCAACCCTCTCACACCCTTGTGAGTGCTACTATTTTTGGATCAACTTTGCTTGGTTCCAATTTACTTGGGTCCAATTTCCAAAACCAACCACCCACTAGCTCTCCTTCACAAGGAGGCAGGGGACAAAATTCTTCTCAAGGGAGAATTACAAACCCACCAACCCCCCCTCAAGGGTCCGGTACACAACCTTCTCACACCATGGCTGGAACTAATCCTCCATCGCCACCCCACATGCCATATTCGGCCTCCCTCAATATACCTGAACCGAGGAAGCTCAAGAATAATCTTATATTGCATGACCCCACATGGCCTAATATGCCTGCCAAGTTACCTTCAGACATTCCCAAATTTGAAGGGAAATTAGGGGAAGATACCACCAACCATGTCATGATCTTCCACTTATGGTGCTCTTCTAACAACATCATGGATGACTTCGTTCGTTTAAGTTTATTTTAGCACACACTCGCAGGTCCATCAACCAAATGGTATGTGGATGGAAAATCAGGGTCCCATGTGACTTTTGAATCCTTGGACAAAACATTTTTGACCTTCTTTCAACTACTAGTTCGTCATGACAATGGTCTAGAACTTCTCTCTGAGTGCAAAAAAACCTCAACCACACATATCGCCGACCACATTCATGAATGGCGTCGATGACGTAGTTTATGCAAAGCAGAAACTACCAAAGAACAATTCCTTGATTGGTTTCTCATATCCCTCATCTCTATCCTTGCCAAATATGTGGCCTCCACCTTCCTCTAAACTGAAGAGAAAGCCATCAAGAAGGCTCAATAGTACGACCTCATTTATGCTCAGTCAGGTTACTTATACACAATACTACCTGACGCCCCAAGACCCGTACCATTCGACCATGAAAAACCTGGGATGTCTCACGTGGCAGATGGATTAATCGGTACCACAACACACCATAATCCGTACATACAAACACCACCCATGTATGGTACACCCCAATATCCTCCGATGTATGGAGGTCCATCTTACTACCCTCCTGCCCCTTATCAATAGCCATATCCTATGCCCCCCCACCACTCATGAGTGGACCCTTTCCAACACCCATGATGCACTCGACCTCTTAACCAAGTTCAGTTACCCCCTCTACCTCAGCTTATAACATGGGCACTAGTGAAAGTGATACACCTTCCTATGTGCCCTACGAGTCATTTCCACAAAAAAATCCGTATTTTCCATTTACTGGTCCTCCACAACCAATTACTTCTCCATAAGGACAACCACATGTCAGGGTTAACTTTGTTCATACCTCTCCCATTCAGCAATTTCAAAATTTTGAACAACTGAATACAGAAAATCCGACCCATCATTTGAATAATGCCAAGAAGAAAGGGAAAAATCGAAACACTAATAACACAGGACCAAGGGGACCAACAAAACCAACCTTCTGGGGGAAACCAAAACCAGGGTAACCAAAACTCTCAAGGAGACAATAACAACAAATGCCAAGGGAGGAACAATAATAAAAACCTTCGGATGAACTTCCCTTGTGCCCTTTGCGGTGAGCATGGTCATTATACTCACCATTGCCCCCAAATTGCCAACTTCAAATGGATGAAATATTCTATGAACGTGCCACATCCTCCAGCGTCGCTTCCCCCTCAAGAGGCCCCACAATAGTATTTGCAAAAACCACCCACGGATGTGTTGCAAAACCCCATTCCACACAAAGGTGTAATGAATACCCAACAAGAGATGCATCCTTCCCCACCACAGATGGGACAATATCAAAACCCTGGAAACCCAACAGATCGCAATATCATCCTAACTAGCAAAGAATAAATTATTCTACAAATGTGCAATCGTCATTACAGTGCACCCCCCGAATCTACTCCCACCACTTCGGAAGCAGTTCCAACTACAGTTGGACAACCTTTGATGATTCCCCTCCCTAACATTGAACCCACCATTCGTATCCTTCACATCCCATTACGATGGAATGTCAACAAACCTTAGGCTAGGGCGGCACACAATTACAGTTTGGTCGATGACTTGGTGCAATATTTTGTAGCCATGTCAGTATTGGAGGTCCTCCAAACCTTTCCAACTCAATGAAAATCCTTACTTTCCTTCTTGGGGGAAGTCGATCCAGCTGATACTAGACTCATCACATTTGATCTTGATTGTGAGGAACCTCGTCTCCCCGCTTTGGTAGCTATCCAGATATCGGTTAAGATTCAAAACATCATGGTTCATCGATGTATCATTGATGAAGGTGCATCCACATGCATCATGTCTAAAACTGCATGGGAAAAACTTGGCTCTCCTGAACTCATACCATCTGCCATCACTTTGAGAGATTATGACGGACGACCATCTTCTCCTTAAGGGCTCTTTTAAAATGTCCCCTTTGAACTCGAGGGAAGAGACATCCTTATCGACATTGAGGTTATTGACGCCCTGCTTGATTAAAACATCTTGTTTGGACGTAGCTACATGTACGATGTGAAGAAAATGGCCTCTTCTATATTTCAAACGATGATGTTCCCCCACAACGGGAAAATCATCACCATCGACCAAGTTTCACATTACGAGCCTAACCACTCCTCCAACATCGATAACATCTTACCTCTTGTTCTCACTAGTTCCGATGCATATCCACTCATGGATATGTGCCCTTGAATTTTCAAGGACCCATATTTGTTGGGGGCATACCACGAAGCACTACCGCTCATACACCCCTCAACACAAGTGTGCGTCATATCTTCCAATAGAACTGAAACTGGAGATACCATTCCTCCCACAAAGGCTTCTCCACTCCCTGATGTTCCACTAGTAGAATAAATCCTACCTCAGGAATCCCTTGAGAAACCTACGACACCACTTATTCCTGATTTCACTCTCCCCCGGGGTCAAATCCCAGTTTGGGAGACAATCCCCCAAGACATTACTCAAATTCCCTTCTTCTACCCCCCATCGGGAGTACAATCTTTCTAGGTAGTCACAACGCTTACCCTTCCCAACATGGTGCTTTCCATTCTGGTAAGGTATCTACACCCACCCGCGATGGTTCCTCAACCATCCCTTCCTCCCCAAATAGAGGGAATATCGATACAGATTCCAGTCCTAACTTCGACCACACCTCCCTCACCCCCACTTTCCAGCACCACCGTGATGACTGGGGGAATACGGAAGACGAAACATTCCACTGCTCCACTTCCTCCACTATTTCAACCTCCTTGCACACTCTGCGAGAGAGAGGGACACCCCCAAAATAGATGTCCCTATCTCCCTGAGTTACACAATTTGATCCAACTCCCTCGAGTAACACCTAGTACTACCACCACATCCCCTACTACAGGCAGTAAAGGGTTGTGAACCAAATTCACATGTGTCATCTGTTCAAAGTATGGCCACTACACTCATCATTTCCTCATGTTACCTCAGTTTTGATAGACACTAACGACAGTATGCCAAATCTTTCAACAAGACCCCTCTCCACCCACATCAACAAGTACCCACATCACTGACATCCATTATGTCATGACCGCATTCAATGAACAAATGAGGTTCCCTTGCTCTCTTTGTGACTCACTTGATCACTTGACATACCAGTGTCCTTAGATCATTAAATACAAGCGTCGTTAAATGACCCTTATTCAAAATCCGCTAACCACATCACTTCCTGTGATGTAGGTGATTCCCATTATTCCTTCTCCAGATACTGATCACATAACCTCCCCTGAACCCGAGTCATTTCCCACCCCTCCATGGTTCATGGATAGACTGTCTGAGTATTTTCCCCCAAATCCTCCCAATTCGCTGATTCATTTCCCTCAAGAAATATTACCCCCGACCACAGTTTACAACCCACAATATCTAGACATTTGGTTTATGACAAGCACACCATCCCACCTCAGTTGCGATACCCCCTCTATGTCTTCACCACCTGAAGACAATCAAACGATGACAATAACCAATGTTACTTCCACGGATCCCCTATATTCTCACATTTTCACTACGATGAAGATATCCTAAAGGATCTAACTACCCCCGATTTCCCACGAAACGCTCTCCATCACAAGGCGCTCTTTCTCTCACAGGAAACCTTTGACTCTCCTAGCCAAGCCTCTATATGTGAAATTGAAACCAAGGATTTTATTCCATCGAGGCACATAGACTGGTTCAACAACCCTATCCTTGCCCCTGATACTTTTGAAGAAGGCAACATGGCCAATATTTCCCCCACTGTCAAAATTGGAATTTCCATCAAACAAGGAATCATAGAGGAAATCACCACTGGCACCGCATGCTCCCCTGAAGAACTCACAGCTCACAAATCTCTCTTTCAGGAATACCAGGATATTTTTTCCTGGGCATATACAAATATGCCCAACCTCGCTCCTTTTATCGTCGAACATCGCATCAACACATGGCCTAATGTCGCCCCAGTACGTCAAAAGCAACGACCACCTCACCCATCCAAAGCCATGGCTATCAAAGATGAAATTGACAAACTACGTGCTGTAGGGTTCATATACCCCATCGCATACACGTCATGGGTCTCCAATCCCATCCCTGTCAACAAAAAACAAGAAACTATTCACGTCTGCACTGACTTTCACGATCTTAATCATGCTTGTCCCAAAGACAACTTCCCAACACCTTTCATTGACCATATTATTGATGACTTTTCCATCCACGAGGCCTTGTCCTTCATGGATGGGTTCTCTGGCTACAA
>SNQJ01S0121457.1:0-27030 GCA_010110895.2 Picea sitchensis | reverse complement strand
TTACAAAAGAAAATATAATATCTCTGGATGTCATTGGACAACTAAGAACTGAAATAAGTGATGTCAAATCTGAACATGACAAACAAATAGTTGTTTTTCAAAATGAGAAGGAAGAAATGAGGAAAATCCATGAGAACCAAGTGGACACTTTGGTTTCTCAATTAAACAATTTGAAAATTAAATTAAATAATTCAAAAACCTTCAGGAAAGAAGCAATGGAGTTAAACAACAAACTAGTCTCTATGGAAGAATTATTTTATGCCAAGCTATATGAAATCAAATAACTACATGAACAAGTGCTAGAATTTACTACAGAATCTCAAACACAGTTTGAAAAACAAAGAGAGGCTCAAAGGTCATTTGATAATTTAAAATCATGGGAACCAAAATAAATCAATTTTCCTTAAGATTACTCCAAATTGTCTGAAGAAGAAAAAATAAAAATACAAGCATCATTGGACTCTTCACATATCAACTACTTATTTACAAAGGATTTGATCAAGGAGACTAGCAAGAGCTATTTAGATTTATGGGATCTAGCTCTAGATATCATTGAAGATTATGAAATTCTTCATGTACATTTTATTAGCCAATCAATACCCCTCTCAGATTTCCTCACATATGTTAATCATCATATAAGCTCAAGAATAGATGGGATCGTACAACTAAGTTTTTGGAATGTTGATAGTATTAGGGATTGTATCACTTGACAATGAGAGTGCTCTAAATCCATTGACAATTTATGATCAAAATTTAAATTAGGACATGAGGATATTTACGAAAGGATCCACTGATGCAAGTTGAACGAAGAAATTCATCAGCCACCATTGGTTTCACCAATGTTAAATAAATTTACCTTATGGAAAGACGACATGCAAAAACAAACAAGAAAATTCAATCAAACAATTGTGGTTAGAAAGGAAGGTATTTCTCCTTAATATCAGTTATCAAATCGAATAGACATCTGGACCAATTAGTTGAAACAAAAGTGGAAACAATTCTAAATTTTATGATCTTTTATTTCTATCTATTGTAATTAGAGAGACATATCTCAGGGTTGGAAATTTTGGAGATTGGATAAGTGCACTATTGTAAAAGCCAATTTGGTGGATTTGAAAACCTATAGTGGCGGTATTTATATCCTGTTTCAACTATTTGGTACTATTATTCATGCAAGAGACATACAAATTTTCAAACCATTATATCTTTCTTTCAGATTTGTCTATGGAATGAATGTTTATATTCTCTATTTTTGCATTATTCTTAGAATATTTGAGAAATTAATTTTTTTAATCCATTTTTACTTAAATTTGTTGAGAATGATATTTAATTAAATATGAGCATATATAAATCAAATATTCATATAAGTATTTATTTATATGAGCCTATAGATACCGCAGGAAATCGAAGATTCCGAGATTACTCGGGAAACCCAACAATTTTATCAGGATATTGCGATTAAATCTATTTTTCAGATCCTTGATGAAAAAATACTAGATTTTGAAACTACTGAAGAACTTGTATTAGATTATCCTCCCCAATTGCAAAATGTGGGAGTTTTGACGAGTTCATAGAGTGAAAATCTCAGAAAAGTACCAAATTGAGTATATCATACCAGCTAAGGGTAAAAAGTCTCAGTTAGAAGACCCACCTAGTCCTCTTTTTTCAGTAAGATCTAATCCTCTCACTATCAATAAATACTGGCAAGAAGACAGTTCCTCAGAAAGTGAACAATTAGTATTAGGCCCAACTCCAAAATCAATGCCTTTAGGTAGTCCACCTTATCAACCTTTACCATATCGTTCAACATCTCCCGTCTCAGAGGGAACTCCTCATAAATATACAACTACAGTGATGATATGAGTCAATCAACGTAGAAGACCTTGGTTAACCTTAGGATAAGTTACTATTCTTGGTTATCAACATGACTTTCCTAAACATCTAGAAGCCCAAAATTTACCCTGATAACAAAGAGTATTCCAAATATAATATTAATAAATTACCAAATTGAGTATATCATACCAGCTAAGGGTAAAACGACTCAGTTAGAAGACCCACCTAGTCCTCTTTTTTCAGTAAGATCTAATCCTCTCACTATCAATAAATACTGGCAAGAAGATAGTTCCTCAGAAAGTGAACAATTAGTATTAGGCCCAGCTCCAAAATCAATGCCTTTAGGTAGTCCACCTTATCAACCTTTACCATCTCGTTCAACATCTCCTGTCTCAGAGGGAACTCCTCATAAATATACAACTGTAGTGATGATATGAGTCAATCAATGTAGAATACCTTGGTTAAACTTAGGAGAAGTTAATATTCTTGGATATCATGATGACTTTCCTAAACATCTAGAAGCCCAAATTTTACTCTGATAACAAAGAGTATTCCGAATATCATATTAGTAAATTTATGTTATCAATTAATTTAATGAAGGTGGAACACAAAGATGTAGTCTGTCACTTATTTCCTTATACCTTTGAAGGTAGGGAATATACCTGGTATTTATCTTTGACAATAGGGTCAATAACCAACTTTGATAACTTCGAAACACAATTTATAAAAAATTCAGTGATGACAAGTCCCCAACCAGTTTAGTCCTTGATTTATCTAGAATAAAAATGAATGCAAAAGAGAAAACCAAGGACTTTAATCAAAGATGCATGACCTTGTTGAATAATATACCTGAAGATTCACGACCTTCAACTAATGTTCTTCTTGAATTTTATCCTACTGCTTTTCCTTCCTCAATTGCTATTTTTGTTAAAAGGGAAGCCAAAAATTTGTTACATGAAACTATGCAAGAAACTCTAGATGTGGAAATGGAAATGATGAATATAGCTAGTAAATCTCCAGTCGAAGATAAAAGAACCTTACCTCTCGCTAGGAGTCACAATTAAAGATGAAAATAAAGACAAGGAGGATCTAGACATCGAGATTTTACACAAGCTAGTTACAATTCTGGCTAATGACATCATAGATATTAAGAAAAATGTAGCAGAAGAGACAACCTCTAAAAGACCTTGGAGACCATTTGTTAAAAGTAACTTTTGACCTCTTGGTAATCAATTTTATACTATTGATGATAATGAAGAAGAACGATAAGAAAGAGAAAACGTCGATGAGAATGTTGATATTCCTGAAGTAAATCTCATATGGGACATTGTTGATGGTGTTATTGATGATGAAGGAGATCTTCCTTGCAAAGAAGTGAATTTTGTTCAAACCAAAAGAAAAGGTCCTCCTGCCAATAGATATTCTCCATCTCCCGCTAATTCTTCCAAGAAAACTTTACCTCAAGAAAAATCAATCGTCAGGAATTTAGTGATATCATATCAACTTGATTATGATTTGGTTGAAGACATGAAAAGAAATAGGGCAAACATTTCTTTTTATGAATTGACAAAGTTAAAACAACAAAGAAACAATTTTTTTAAAGCATTGGACATTAATAATGTTGAAAAATAAACTACTGCAACTGTAAGTAACGCTAAATAATGTTTTTGCCAAAACTCTGCTTCAAATAAGAACAAACAAGTCAATACTAATGATTTATTAATAGGAGACAAATCCAACTCTCACACACCACCTTTTCTTCTAACTTTTGAAATTTTCAACAGAAATGTACACAATTGCTTGGTAGACTATGGGGCTTCATCAAATATAATGCCATATTTTGTTGGTAAGAAAATGAATGTTGAGCAACACAAGTTTGCCATACAAACTGTACAACTATAAAGATCAAGAGTTAAGGTTTTAGGTGAACTTAAAGATGTGTTTATTCGATTACATTCTAATCCCAAATTTCATCAAACGATAGACATAATTGTTGTTGACATTTCAGAAGCTTACAGATTGATTCTAAGTAGAGATTGGTTTGAAAAATGCCAATGATGGTTATTTTTCCACAAATTGGTCATATTTGTGGTTACCATACAATGTTAAACCCAATCATAGTATGTTTCATATGATTTTAATGTTCCACTTTGATTTGATTGGGATTACCATTGTATGGTAACCACAAATGTGACCAATCTGTGGAAAAATAACCATGGAGTTTTTTAGACCAAAGCAGATTCACCATAAGTTTACCTAGTTCACCCATATCCAATTGAATCCGAATAACTTGTAGTAGTTTAAAATGTTTACCCTGTATACTCAGTTGCATTTGATCTGATCGACCGAAAAATAGTAAGTGATCTAGAGCCAGTGAATGATCAAGCATTCGAGCTAGCAACATCAAAGGAAGCAACACATCTAGTTTGAAAGCCAGTAGCACCTGTGTATATTTTTCTTAGAAGGAATCTATAAGCTTATGGAATGTCAACAACAATTATGTCTATCATTTGATGAACTTTTGGGATTAGAAGATAATCGAATAAACACATATTTAAGTTCACCTAAAACCTTAACTCTTGATCTGTCTAGTTGTACAATTTGTATGGAAAACTTTTGTGGCTCAACATTTTTTTTCTTACAAACATAATATGGAATTATATATGATGAATCCCCACAGTCTACCAAGCAATTGTATATGTTTCTATTGAAAATTTCAAAAGTTAGAATAAAAGGTGGTGTACGAGAGTTGGATTTATCTCCTATTAATACATCATTAGTTTTGACTAGTTTGTTCCTCTCTGAAGCAAAGTTTTGGGAATTTTTTTCTTTATCTTTACTTACACCTATAATAGTTTGTTTTTTAATGTTATTATTGTCTAATTCTTTAAGAAAAATGTTTCTCTCTTGTTTTAACTTTGTCAATTCCTAAAAAGAAAAGTTTTTTCCTAGTTCTTTTCATGTCTTCAACCAAATCATAGTCAAACTAATCTGATATCACTAAAGTCCTAACGAATGATTTGTCTCAAGGTAAAGTTTTCTTTGAATAAGTAGCCGGAGGATCTTTACTTCTGGTTTGAACATCATTCACTTCTTCACAAGGCATATCTTCTTCATCATCAATAACACCATCACCAATGTCCCAAATGAGATTTAGTTCAGGAATATCAACATTCTCATCGTCATGTTCTATTTCTTCTTGTTCTCCTTCTTCATTATCATCGACACTAGAAATATGATTACTAGGAGGTGGAGAATTTGTTTTAACAAATGGTATCCATGGTCTTTTAGAGGTTGACTCTTCTGCTACATTTTTCTTAATGTCTATGATGACATTAGCCAGAATTTTAACTAGCTTTTGAAAAATATCGATGTCTAAAGCGTCCTTGTCTTTATTTTAATCTTTAATTGCGTCTCTCCTAGAGAGAGGTAAGGATATTTTATCTTCGACTGGATATTTACTAGCTATGCTCATCATTTCCATTTCCACATCTAGAGTTTCTTGCATAATTTCATCTAACGAATTTTCGGCTTCCCTTTTAACAAAAATAACAATTGAGGAAGGAAGAGAAATAGTATAAAATTCAAGAAAAACATCAGTTGAAGGTCGTGAATATTTAGGTATCTTATTCAACAAGGTCATGAATCTTTGATAAAAGTCCTTGATTTTCTCTTTTGCATTAATTTTTATTCTAGATAATTCAAGGACTAAAGTGGTTGGGGATTTTTCATCACCTATTTTTTTTTTTATAAATTGTGTTTCAAAGTTATCCCAACTTGTTATTGACCATTCTTTCAAAGAGAAATACCAGGTAGATTCCCTACCTTCAAAAGTATAAGGAAATAAGCGACATACTACATCTTCATGTTCCACATTCATTAGAATAACCGATAACATAAATTTATTGATATGATATTTGGGAGACTCTTTGTTATTAGGGTCAAATTTGGAAAATAACTTTTCTGGATGTTTAGGCAAGTCATGTTGATCGCCAGGAACATTAACTACTCCTAAGGTTAACCGATGTATTCTAGTTTGATTGAATCCAACCATGACTATAGTTGTAGATTTACAAGGAGTTCCTTGTGAGATAAGAGATGTTGAATGAGATGGTAAAGGTTGATAAGGTGGACTACCTAAAGACATTTATATTGGAGTTGGGCCTAACAATATCTGTTCACTTTTTGAGACACTATCTTCTTGCCATTATTTATTGATAGCGAGAGGAATATATATTACTAAAAAAAGAGGATTAGGTGGGTCTTCTAACTAATCCTTTTTACCCTTAGCTGGTATAATAAACTCAATTGGTTATTTTCTGATCTTTTTACTTTGTTCTCTCATCAAAATTCACAATTTTTGCAACTGGGGAGGATAATCTAATACAAGTTCTTCAGTAGTTTCAAAATATGGTATTTTTTCATCAAGGATTTGACGAACAAATTGAATTGCAATATCTAGATAAAATTTTCGGGTTTTCTGAGTAATCTCATAATCTGCGATTTATTGCGGTGTCTCCCAAGTGATACCAGAATTTTAGATTTCTTATTGAATTGGTTGTATGACTTCTAGAAATATGGTATTTGAAGATGACTCAGGTAGGTCAATCTCTAATGTTGAAGGGATTATCTTGGAAGGGGTATTAGAGCTTGACTCTAAGAGAGGTTTTGAGGGATATGGTGATATTCTTGAATGGGTATTAATCTTGCATGGAGCTCTATGTGCCATTCATTATCATAGGCCATCCTTCTAGCACCAAAATGTTGATGCATGGAAAAATTCCTAGCATTCAGCAGGGAACATCACTCAATCAAGGCCCCAATTAGGCCTATACTCATTTGGGATGGAAATCCTCAATGAAATGTGGGCTTAGTTTCCACTAAAGGGATTTAAAATCAACCACAAAAGGTTTATCAATTTTGATCAAAGTCTTTTTAGGATATGATAAAATAAAACTAACTTTAAATGGAATCTAACTATTGTTTCTAACTAAATCTAAACTATCAGAGGAGCATAAAAATGATTAAATATGAGAGGAATAAATAAACTATTTTACTTCTAGAAGTAGTTCTTAAAGAAAATGTTGGTGAGCAATCATCATAAATTAAATTATTCAAATAAATAGTTATTTGAATATTTGATTTCTATATGCTCATATTTAATTAAATATAATTCTCATCAAATTCTTAATAAAAAATGGATTAAACAAATTAATTTCTCATATATTCTAACAATGGTGCAAAAATAGAGAATATAAACATTCCTGTTGAAATAGGAAATATGAAAGAAGATATAATGGCACGAAAATTTTGTATTTCGCACATGAATTATAGTATGACAATTGAAACATGAGTATCAACACTCCCACTACATGTTTTCAAATCCACCAAATTGGCTTTTATAAAAGTGCACTTAGACAGTCTCCATAATTTCCAACCCCTAAATTTGTCTCTCTAATTACAACAAATAGAAATAAAAGATCCTAAAATTCAAAATTGTTTCCATATTTTGTTTCAGTTAATTTGAGATCCATATGTTGATTTGATTTGATAACTGATATTAAGGAGAAATATCTTCCTTTATAGCAACAACTGCTTTATTGACTTCTCCCATTTTCTTTTGCATGTGGGTTTGCCATAAAGTAAATTTCTTTAAGATTGGTGAAACCAATGGTGGCTGAGGAATAAGTACTGTGACTCAACTTTCATCAGTAGATCCTTTTGGAAATATATTTATATCTTGATTTAAACTTTGATAATAAATTGTTAATGGATTTAGAGCACTCTGTTGGTCGATTGATAAATTCCCTGACACTATCAACATTCCATAAATTTAGGTACAATCCCATCTGTTCTTGAGATTATTTGCTAATTAACATCTGTGAGGCAATTTGAGAGGGGAACCGATTGTCTAAGAAACAATACACGAGGCATTTCGTAATCTTCGATGCTATATATAGTTAGATCCCATAAATATGAACAACCCTTGCTGGTCTCCTTGATTAAATCCCATGTAAATAAGAAGTTGATATGCCAAGAGTCTACTGATGCTTGTATTTTTATTTTCTTCTTCAAACAGTTTGGAGTAATATTGAGGAAAATGAATTTCTTTTTCTTCCCATGATTTCAAATTATCAAATGACCTTTGAGCCTCCTTTTTTTCAAACTGTCTTTGAGATTATGTAGTAAACTGCAACACTTGTTCATGTTGTTCTTTGATTTCATATAGCTTGTCATAAAACAATTCTCCCATATAGGCTAGTTTGTTGTTTAACTCCATTGCTTCTTTCCTTAAGGTTTTTGAATTCTTTACTTTAATTTTCAAATCGTTTAATGGAACAACCAAAGTGTTCACTTGGTTCCCATGGATTTTGGTCATTTCTTCCTTCTCATTTTGAAAAACACTAATTTGTCTGTCATGTTCATATTTGAGATCACCTATTTCAGTTCTTAGTTGTCCAATGACATCCAAAGATATTCTGTTTTCTTTTGTAAAATGATCCAACTGATCTTGATGTTCTTTTGACCAAATGGTCTCTTGTGAAATCAATTGTTCTTGTAGTTCCTATATATTTTTCTTTCCTTTTTTAATTGGGTAGACAATATGCTCATTGACCATTTGTTTGCATCAACAAATGACTCTAAGGCATCAACAACTTCCTATGCAAACTCTTCTTCATTCATATGACTGGCATCCCAAAGTTGAACAAATTTCTATGTATTTTCTTTGTGATGTGCAATATTTCTTCTCTTAGGTTTCCTCTTTACAAAAATCTTGGTTGTATTATCAAAAGTGTTGGTGTCCAACGATAGAACTATGTACTGAATTGGTTGAAGATTATCAAAGTCAAAATATGTTGGAATTAATCTTCCAGGAATGGAAGTGATTGGAGTAGTGTCAATGGAAGAAATATTAGGAGAAACTGCTGACTAAATATTTTTAATATCGGTATCAGTACTGACCTCCTAATTTACCTCAATAGTTTTTTTAGGAGTGTGTGTTGATGCTTTGTTCTATTGTTCTTCTCATGTTTCCTTGTTCAACTGAACTTGTTTTTCTATGTGCATACCATATGTAGAGACATTGTGGTCCTGCTTTGTTTAAGATTTGGATTGCTCATCCTTCTCTTCATCAACATATATTTGTAAAATACCATGCTTCTCATTTTTCTCTTTAAAAAGGCCTTCTTTCTCTTGAATTTCCAATCAAGGAATTCTCGTATTTTGGAACTATTCCTTATTACATTAATTTGCTGAGACACTTCCTGAAAACTTGTAGTTCTCTTGAAAACGATGTCAAATGGGTCATCCTCTTGATTGTATACCTTGACATTTTTGACCACCTGCTTGATGTTTTTTATAATTTTTGTTGGGTCATGTTTCTTGAAATTCCCCTAGGCTAGTAATATTCCTTCCATTTTCTCCACCTCCTTTTGAGCCTCAAATGACCCCGAATAACCTCCACAGGTTTTGACCCTTAATGAAGTTCAGTGCGGATCACCACTTCATTTATATAGGTCGCGTGATGATGAGCACAAGGAACAAATTCAATCTTATTATAAGGCGTGAAGAAGATGGAGGAGATCACCAAAGGAATAGTGGGGTGGACCTCCTCGTTTCAACAGACCCCACAGAAATGTGCGACATCGACAGCCCGGAAAGGCATGCAAGATACACTGGGCCTAGTAAGACAAAGAAAACAAAGAGAAGGAAAGAAGGATGGGGAAGTCCGAGGTTATAAACAACCTATGCAGCGGGGCGACTTCCATTAAAGCCTTGAGGTCCAAGGAGGTGATGGTGAAGACTTAGAAGTAGTCGAACAAAACCAGAAGATGAAGTAGAAATTATAAAGAAGAGGAAGGGTTCACCTCCAAAACCTTCCTCGTGGAAGAAATCGAAAGAACCTGTGACTAAGATGTAGACCATGCTCACTCGGATGACTTTAGTTTCCTTATCGCAAATATGAATGAAGCCATAGAAGAGAAAACAGAAAAGAAGGAAGCGAAGCAAGAGACAATGTACAACATAATAAAGATTGATCTCCAAGGAGTCGCGGCCGAGGCGCCGATTATAGCAGCGCACTCTCACTACGCTCACGCGAGAATGAACAATAGAAGAAGGAGATGAACGGTTCAACTACACAAGATTGTTGACACAGTCAAAGTACGCCTTCAAAAGCAGAGGAAGAAACAATGTAGGCCACCCAATCCTTAAAGCAAGCACATGAGGAAATCATCAAACAACGCCAAGCTACGCAACAAAAGAAGGACACTCTCCAAGCAAAAATCGAAGAAGACAGAGCGAAGATCGAAAAAGCGTCGCGGCCGGTAGGGATTGAAGAAGATGTCAATAGAGTATTTCTCTCTATGACCGGCTTAGAATAGAAGTGGAAGAACCCATAGAATGCCAAGTGATGAAGCTTGTTTGTTGAAGTTGTTGAATAACTTCAATAAAGAGTCGTAGAATTGGAGATTTAGATCATACCAAGTACCCCATAAGAAGAGCACGACCAGCGAGAAATGACTACCCAGAGAATAGTAGAAAGTATTAAAACACTCACTAAGGAATGAAAAAGCGGTTAAGTAGCATCAATGTCTCGGATATAAACGAAACCTAACCGAGAATCTAGAATTGCACAAATTGGAGTCGCAACTCTAAGAAGTGAAGCAACACGAAGATATGTTACAAGAGCAGCTGAAGGCCTTGTCACAAGTTGAACGGATGAAGAGGTTTCACGAGCAACACACCACCCAACAACTGATTCACGTCCAAAGTGAAGTGATGGAAGTCTCATGACTTCAGCGATTACCAGAGAAGGCATGTCAATTGTTGACCGAAGTTGAAATCCAAGGCGAGGGCAGGCAGGTTGTCATCACTGTAGAACAACACTTGGAAGGACCAATAAATGAAAACACACTCATCAGGAGTTAAGCGAACAAGAGGCAGCGACACGGCCAGTCGAGAAGAAGCTTCGAGGCATTTGAAGCAAAATAGAAAGAACCTGAGTGACTTGGGGCCCGAGTCCGCGAGGTGAGTGTTAAGGGAACTGTTGGCCCCTTGACCAAGATTTTGAGAACGCGGTCATATTTCACCATTTTGGGACCAGCGACCTTTTGAAGATGAAGTGCAAAGTGAAGCTAGACCCCCTTTTATAGGTCCCTTTTGGGTTTTGGGATAGTGTAACAGGAAATGGATGTCGACCCGTGGGTTCACCACATTTAGGCCCACTTTTGTAATTTATAAATAAGTATCTAGGCGATTTAATACCATAGATGGCTATAAGCTAAGTGCTAGATCCACATCTATGTGATTGACTTCTAGAAGTACAGAGATGTTGTAAGTGATGAGTGCATAGATTGTAAAGGAGGCTATGTGCTATATCTACTCGAGGAAGGAGGATCAAGCGAGGCACGCGAAGATCTCCTGTCCTATCTGATAGGATTTGATAGTCACGTCTTTGTAATAAGATTTAAAGAATCTAATAAAGAAGAGTTGGTGGATGTAGCCCCCAAGGTGGGGGTGAACCACGTAACATTGTGTTATGTGCTTTGTGTTGTGTGCTTTGTGCTTATTCTTAGATGTTTTGTATTGCTAAGTGATTAGATGTGATTAGATAGACTCACTTATGCTTAGTTATAGAGATGCATATGAATGCTAGATACGATGTGTATGGAATATGCCTAAGTGCTTGATCTACCATATCTGATCTATCTTGTTGTTGCTAAGTGCTAAAATAACCTAGACCTAAGTGAATGTTGCGATGCTCTATTATGTCAGTGAAGTAGATCTAAGTGGAATATTGATGAAGGATCTATGCTAGAAGTTCTTTCTAAGTGATATAATCACATACATGTGTCCTAGCTAAGGTTCTTGGGACACAGGAGTCTTGCAACCACCCCTACCTACCTCGGGTGAGACTTCATGCCTTCCACAGGTGTTGCTGAAAGGGCCAATGTGTGGTGGGTTTTTGTTGGTCTTAGATAAACCAAAACTTGGGTCTTACAACTCGTGCACAATGCCAACAAATGGTTCCATTGCGGGACCTGAAACTGTGAATTCTTTGGGAATAAGGAGAATAATATTTGTGCAAAAGATTCACCACAGCTGTGGAGGCATTGCATGGATGCACGTGCCCTAGTCTTGTGATATTTTACTGATCACGAAAGGCCAGATCACGAAGAAAGAAAGAAAGATCCCCGAACACTTGGTGCTCCTGAAAGGTAGAAAGTTGTTTTGAAGAAAAAGAGGTAAGATCTGCAAGCTCAGTGCTCTGATAAAGGAAAGTGTTAATGATGAAATTTCGTCCGTAGATGGTTACAAGAACTCAACATCGTCAAATGGTGATGAATTCATCCATGGAATTGAATTAATACCAAGACATTCATAAAGGGTAAAAACTATACAAGTGGTGAAAAATTGAAGGGCGCTATGAAGACCTTGGTGATGCATGTGTGTGGAATAGGAGCATAAGTGGTGCATCGTGGTTGTTATGTAAAAAGCCGCACACACGCTAAATGACGTATTTATGAGAGTGGTTGACCTCCCACCCACTTATGGTTCAGCTCCCCAAGCCAATTTGACCCTCAAATGCAGGAATTTGGATTGGTACACGGTCAAAGACCTAGAAATGCCCTAATTAGCCTCTTTTCACACTACAAAGCGGGGAGAAACAATAGCTCAAAGAGATTTTATAAAAAGGCCATTGATGTACCTCATTTTTCAAGGAATTCAAAGTAATGTTATCTTTGCCTCTATTCTCTTGAGGACTCCATCCTTGTTAAGAGCATGTTGCACCATTGCATTGGGCAATCCATCTCACCCATTGAGTGGATTTGTAAATATTTCTTTCATCATTTTCCATTTTTTTCTTTGTTGTAAGAAGAGAGAGCTAGTGGGGGTCCAAGAGCCTCCCTTGGAGGAAGAAGGGACTCATAGTCCCCTTTATTCTTAGTGTATTGTTTCACTAATAGATCAGCCTCAACATTGGTGACATGGATCTTATGGTTCTTTTTTGTTTCTATGTCCCTATGCTCATGAATTTAGTTGTTATTGCATTTCTTAGTTTAATTCTTAATTGTAGTTTTATTTCTTTCCCTAACTCTTTTCCTTGTAGGTGTCACCTTTCAGTATTGCAGACTTGCAAGCACCTCTATTTACTCACACTAAGATTTGATGGAAGAGCATAGCAGTTGAGTGACTCCCTTTGGGGAAGGTATCAATTTCCTACCCATTTGGGTTTTCTTGCTCTTCTTTTAGTTTGTTTAACTTGCAGGTGCACTAACCGGCCTAATCCCACATGCCAACCAGCCAATTCCAAGTAGAATTGAGAGAAATCCATACTGATTTTTCTTCTCGGCCGTTTTCCACATGCGCGCAAGTATTTCACCCCACAGATGCGCATCATGCGCACATGCACCTGATTCATAGTTCTATTACATTGCATGTGCTTTGTTGACTTGTCTCGTTTTCGCATGCGCTCATGCTCTCTGTCTCCCTCAGTTCGGCATGCAGTGCAAAATTCACATTAGCAAAGTTGTTGAGATGTGGGAAGGCCATTTTCCTTCTTAAAAATGATTTCAAGCATGTTTTAAAGCTGCCACGCTTGATCCCCTCATCATATATAAAGGGGTTAGTAAAAGTACACTTAGGCACTTAGGAGGATAAAAATCAATTTCCTTCTTTGCTTTTTCCACATGGATGGCTTGTTTGACTCAAAGAAAAGTTGGAAATCATTTTAATCACATTTGACTTACATTTGGGACTAGAAGTTGAATAAAAATCACTTAGTATGCTCTTCTCTCAGCCTCAAGCGATCTTGAGAATCAGAAAAGATTATTGAAATGATTTCCTCTCCTTAAGAACATTAAAACCTTTAGGAGGGACAACAACCCTTCTTGGGACTCCTCTTAGTTTACCTTTTCAAACACATCTTAATATTGTAATGGTCCCATTACATGCCCACATGCTACAAAGATGGGATAGGGTTTGAATTTTGCTTTCTTAAGATCAAATCACTAGGGAAGTTTAAAGGGTTTTGTAGCGAGGGCCCATACATTGCCCACATGATCAATCTAGGATAGTTTAAAATCTTTTCTTAGATTTACATCCACCGATAATGGGATAGTAATGGACCCACATGTCACATGCTAGCTTCCTAGGGAACTTTGAATTACATGAGTTGTACTAGGCACTTAGTTAATTGGGTAATCAAAACACTTATGGGACCAAGTGAAGTCCACATCACGACAAGGTGATGACATCTAATTCACTAAAATTGACACACTTTCACTCACAAACAAAGTCACTTGGCTACTCACATAGCTTCTTTGTTGAAACATGGAGGTCAAGTAAGTTTCCTCAAAAGGGACTCCGAAAACACCCACCCTTTTCTTGACTGGGCTATCCCCTCCCATTTTTAATCAGCGAGGTTGGTTTTCACCCCCAAAACAACTACACCTAAAATATTTCTAAAACTCACTAAGTTTTCCTCCATAGGAGGTGCCAAAAGAATTTTTTAGTCTAGGTAGGATTTAGGGATAGGCATCCAAATAACTCCCGGATTATCTGGTTCGTTCTCACATTGTCAAAACCATAGAAGTTGTCAAATGGTGAAATCCTCCAAGTCAAGTGTTCCCTAATACCATAAGGCGAGGGGTACATTGTTGAAGGGTTGAAGGCTTAGGTCTGGTTGTTCTATGCATTTCCCCTCGAGGCACCCACCTCTTAGGTAGGATCGGCCAGTGACCCATTTCTTAGGCAGAAAAATCTAAATGTAGATTGCTTTGACGAGGTGCCCAGTGACAGAGTGCAGGACATCTACCCGGTGGAAATTGTGGTACAATTGCACCTTGATTGGATTTTGTGTGGATATTGGGAAATATAACCTCTTCGGGATATACTTACTTACCCCTCATTTATAACCAATTATTTCATCCTTCACTGGATCCTCTTCCAGTGGCTTCAGATTTGCTGAATTATTATTGGAAGGTCCAGTTTTATTTTGAGAGGAAGGACATTGCGTCTTCTAGGACACGAGCATTTGTTTTCTTTTTGATTCCCGTAGACAAAACCCACTTAACCATATATATGTTTCTTTTTTTCGAAACACATTTTTGTATGATGCACATTACAGGTTTGATTTGGATATATATATTGTGTAACACTCAGCATAAAGGCTCTTGTTTCTATATTACTCACACCACTCTTTGCACACATTCACGGAGCTAATCGAACATCATAGGGGACCCAAAAAAAACCCGTCGTTCCAGATGCTTGCTACATCTCCCTCCTATCTTAGGGGAGTGTCTAGTCTTGCCTACTCATCGACACCTCCCTTCACATACTCTTGTGAGTGCTACTGTTTTAGGATTAACTTTGCTTGGTTCTATGTTACTTGGATCCCACTTTCCAAGGCCATCCATTCACTCTCTCTCCTTCCATGGGCGAGGGGACCCACTTCCTCTCAAGGAGGAAAAACCAACCCACCTAGCCCCCATAAAGGGTCAAGTTCACAAAACACTCACCCCATGGATGGAACTAACCCTCCCCCCGCTACAAATTCCCATGTGGCCTCTCTCAACATCTTGTATCTCCAACAAACTCACCAATGATCCTATATTACTTGACCCTACATGGTGCGCAATGCCCACCAAACTGCAACCCGGACATACCAAGTTGAAGGGAAAGTGACGATGACCACGCCAACTCATGTCATGACCTTTCACCTATGGGTGCTCCTCCAATAGCATTATGGATGATTCCATCCAGCTACAATTATTTCAATGCACACGCCCGACCCTTCGACCCAAATGGTATGTTGAAGAAAATCGGGGTCCCACTTGCAGCTTTTGAGTCATTGGCCAAAGCATTCTTGACCTTCTTCCAATTACCAATCCGCCCGACAATTTATTAGAACTGCTTTCTAATTTCAAACAAACCTCAACCACACATGCTCGGTGACCACATTCACGAGTGGCATAGGTAGCGTAGTTTTTCTGAAGAAACCACCAAGAAACAATGTCTCGACTAGTTTCTTAGATCGCGTGTCTCTCTCCTCGGTAAGGATGCAGCTTCCACCTTCCCCTCATTAGAAGAGGAAGCCATCAACAGGCTCAATAGTATGAACTCATCTATGCGATTGAGTATTTATACAGCATGCTTCACGATCTTCCAAAACCTTTTCCATTTGGTCAAGAAAAACTTGGGATGTCTCACGTGGCAGATGGAATGATTGGTACCACCACTCACCACAGTCCACCACCCCAACAACCACACATTGTGGAACACCTCATTACCGCAGACGCTAAGAACTTCTTATTTCCTCCACCCCCTTATCAACTACCATACACTGTTGCTATACTTCCACCTATTAGTGGACCACCGTCGACACCCCATACATCCACCTATTCAAGCGAACTCACGGTACCCCCTCTACTTCAGCTTATACACTGAGTGAAAGAACTACGCCTTCCTTTGTACCTTATGGATTGTTACCACCACAAAATCCATGCTTCCCATTTCCTAGTCCTCCAAAACCCATGGCTCCACCACAAGAACACCCTCATGCTGGGGTGAATTTTGTTCAACCTTTTTGCCATTCGGCAATACCAAAATTTGGAACATATGAATACGGCCAATCCAACCCATCCAGGTGAACAATGCCAAAAAAATAAAGGATGGAACATGAATAACAACAACCAAGGTCAAGGAAGGAATCAACCCCAACAACACCAAATCTCTGGGGGCAGCCAAAACCGGGGCATCAAAACCCCGGGGGACAATAATAATAAGCGTAAGGGAGAAATAACAATATTGGTAAAACCAACTTCCCTTGTGCCCTTTGTGGTTATTTCAGCCATTACACTCATCCCGGTTGCCCTAATGGTGATTTCAAATGGTTGAAAGACTCTGTTAGTCTTCCCCATTCTCCTACACAAACTGCCCCTCAACAAGCACCACAACATTACATGCAACAACCCCCTCCTGCCCCAGGTGCTGCAAATCCTATTCCACATCAAGGTGTGAGTATGAAGCACACAATAGGACGCAGCATCCCCCACCTCAGGTGGGGAAATACCTCAACCCCAACAATCCAGCGGATCACACAATTCTCCTCACTAGTGAATCCTTAATGGAAACAGAAATGCGTCGATTATCAGCCGCCGGCCAGTCTCCTCCCATCCCTCCATAGATAAACCCTGCACCGATGGGACCCCGTTGGTGATTCCTCTCCTACTGCTGAGCCACCTCTTCACATCCCTCATCCCGTGCGGGAATTCCCACAACCGGGCTGGGAAGCGTCACATAACTATAGTTTGGTAGATGACTTAGCACAATCCTCATTTTGCCATGTCCGGTTTGGAAGTCCTCGGACTTGTCCTAATTAGTGCAAATCGTACTTTCCACCTTGGGGAAGTCGACCCATTAGATACTCAACTCATTACCTTTGATCTTGAAAACAGAGAACCTCTTCTTCCCACCTTGATCACTTTTCAAATCTGGGGTAAAAATCTGGAACATTATGGTTCATCGGTGTATCATCGATGAAGGTGCATCTACATACATTATGTCCAAAGCGATTATGGCAGAATCTTGGTTCCCCAGAACTCATTCCCTCTGCCATCACCTTACGAGAACTTATGACGAATGACCATCCTCTCACAGAGAATAGCCGAAAATGTCCCGTCGGGCACAAGGCAAGACTATTCTCATCGATATCGAGTTATCGACGCCCCACTCGATTATGATATCCTGTTAGGTTGGCAGCTACATGTACGCTATGGAGGCAATGACATCTTCCATCTTTAGCACAATGATGTTCCCTCACAATGGGAAGATCGTTTCCATTGACCAAGTCACATTATGAACCTAATCCATGCGCCAGCATGGTAAACATTCTTCCTCTCATTCACACAAGCCACGGCCTTGTATCACTTTCGTCGAGATGGGTCCCTAAGTTTTAAAGATCCACCCTTGTTAGGAACTTACCATGGAGCACCACCACTCCTTCATCCTTCCAATCAAATATGCATGCATTGTCATCTAATGGAACTCACATAGAGGATACCCTCCCTCCTACAAAGGCTTCTATCATACCCGACGTCCCACTCGTCGCAGAACACCCCTCGAAACTCCACGGACATAAATTGACCCCTTCAGTCCGCGATTCCACCTCTCCCCAAGGACATATCGCAGTTTGGGAGACAGTTCTAAGCCATCCCAAATTCCCTTCTTTTACCTTCCACCAGGCATCGAAGCTTTTCGGGTAGGCGCCAATGCTCACACTACCTAATATGGTGTTAGCAATCGGTTGGTATTTACATGCACGAGATGGGTTCCTCACCATCCTCCCAAAGAAGGAATCCCAATATGGGATTCCATGCCTCCCACCACCCACCCACTCACTAACCCCCCATAGGTAGGGCGGGGAGAAAGAAAAATGAGCCCACAACTCCCCTTCCTCCACTCATCCAACCTCCTTACGCACTATGAGAAGAGGGACACCAAACCAACAAGCGCGCCCATCTCTTCTGGAGTTATGGAATTTGATCCCACCCAATCCCACCCCACCTTTCGCCACCACGGCCCGGTCAGCCCGCCACCCCCTCCGATGTGTAAAGGGTTGCGGACCAAATTCACTTGTTCTATATGTTTAGAATATGGCCATTATATACACCATTTCCCAACACTACCAAGCTTCCGGCAGACATTAGGCTGCGGTATGCTAGAGCTTCCCGAGCAACCCGGTCTGCTACGCACTCCTCCACCAATATCCCAGCGACATCCGTTATGTCACAGCTTCATTCAATGAATGTATGAGGCGCCCTTGCTCTCTCACATTCGTGGCTCATTTACATACCGATTGTCCTTTGATCGCCCGAGATGCGAAGCGCCAATTGATACAGCCCGGCGGCCCGCAAAGACAACAATTGAAATTACCTCGTCACTAATGGATCTTCATGTCATTTCTCCGAACCTGCGACCCTTCCAACACCTCCATGGTTCTTGATGAAGCTTGTCGAGGATTCACCCCCAATCCCCCCAAATCTCCCACTCATTCCCCTACATAAATTTTACACCCAACCACCATGGAATTTCAGGTACTTTACTAATATATGGTTTATGTCGAGTGAACCCTCACCATCTCCTAACATTTTTCCCCCTACTTCTTCATCACCAAAATACAACCACAAGGTGGCAGTCACCAATATCGCTCTTTTAGACCCCTTGTATTCCCGTCACTTCGTCGACGAAGAAATACTCGAAGAGTTAAACCACCCATACCTCCACTGGGATGCACTACACCATAGAACACTCTTCTCTCCACGCCAGAGCCTCCATTCCTCCTAGCAAAGGCCCCCATTTCACGTGAACGAGAGCCAAGAGTTTTATCCCATCAGGGCCCCGTAAATTGGTTCAACAACCCTATATCTGCCCCCGATGCTTTTGAAGAGGCAACATGGCCAGCATTTCCCCAACCATTAAAATCAAAATTTCCATAAAAAATGACGTCGTCGAGGAAATCACTAGTGGAGCAGCTTGCACTCCTCGAGGAAATCACCGCATATAAAGCCCTCTTTTAGGAATACCAGGAAAAAATATCTTGATATTTTTTCCTGGTCATATGGAGATGCCTGACCTCAATCCTTATATTGTTGAACATCGTATAGACATATGGCTTGATATCACACCTATCCGTCAAAAACAGCGTACGGTACACCCATCCAAAGTTGCGGCATCAAATCGAAATTGACAAATTACGTCTTTGCTTAGGGTTCATTTACCCCATCGCCTATACCTCATGGGTTTCCAACCTTGTACCCGTTAACAAAAAATAGGGGCACTATCCATGGCGCACGAATTTCGTAGTCAATCCACATGTGTCCCCAAAGAAAACTTTCCAGCGCCTTTCATCGATCAAATTATCGACCCTTTAATGGAGACCCGCGAGGGCTCTATCGCTATGGGCCAGTTCTGCGGTTGCCAAACTAAATTCAAATCCACCCTGCCGATCAGTATAAAACAGCATTCACTACCCGGTAGAGTACTTTTTGCATATCATGTCATTCCTTTTGGCTTAAAATGCGGTTACGCAGCTTTCCGTGGACTGCAGTGACATTTTTCATGTTCTGGCTCATATCATCCTCGCCTGCTTGGACGACCTCCGCATTTCGATCCAAGAAACACACACAACTTTATCTTGATGATTCACAGATCATCTTCCAGCCCGTTGATCATTACAACGACATCTGCTTGAATCCTCTCAAAATTGAATTATTACGTGTCACCGCAGGGTGCCTCAGATTTATTGTTTCCCAAAGCGGTATCGCGAGTGGACCCCCTCAAAGTCAAGCCATCACAGAAATTCCAACCCCCCAGAATTTCGGCAACTTGAGTCTGGGGAAAAGCTAACTTTCTTAGGCGCTTTATCCCTGATTACGCTATACATGCACACAGTTTCCTTTTCTTACTCGTCCGGCATCCCTTTTCATTGGGTTGACCATGCTTATGATCATTTGGCGATCTTAAAACCGCTGCTCTTGAACACACCTTTAATTGAATTGCGCATTTATAATGCGACTATGTCACTCTACGTTTTACGGTATCAACTTTATCAATGGCGATATTTTTCGTCCGATAGGTGACAATGGTAGAGCATGTCATTTTAATGCGTTAATTAAAACCTCTCGGAGGCTACCATGGAGGTATAAACACGAGAGAAACTTTCTCTTGCAGTCGTCCTCGCAGTCCATAAACTGCGTCACTACATTATGCTTTTCACAACTAAGGTTGTAGAAGATTCTAACCTTATGCAATACTTGCTCAGTTGTTGGTAAATTAATGGCAAATTTTCCCTATGGATTTTTTATCCTTCAGGAGTACGACCTCGGTTTCTCAACACCTAAGAGTAATAAGACCCTTGTTCTCGCCGAACTTGTCACGACCCTCCCCTCGACAGAGCCGGTGCAGATCAACAGACTTTCTGACGAACATCTCTTTTACATCGCCGCTGATGATCAGCGGGTACAGTGACCTCCTCATATACCTCCAAACTCAAAGTTTGGTAACCACCTTTCAAGAGATTATCGTCATCGCCAATTAGACATCCCGGGCCCCCGGCTACCTCCTCATCGGAGACATCCTATACCGGCAGAATCGACACCATTCTTAAATGCTTGACTGATGGCGGGCAGATAGAGGTTTTAGCGACTACCATAGCGGCATGTGGGGGCCATCGTAGGGCATATCCTTTTCCGAAGATTATGCGATCCGGTTACTTTTGGCACGCGCTTGTTTCCGCGATTGCATTCACAGGTGAAATGATGTGAACAATGTCAACTCTATGCAAATAAAGCCCGGGCACCCCCTTCTCTTCTTCACCCAGTCATCACTTCCGGACCTTTTTGTAAATGGGGCAGTGACTTCATGACTTGTAATCCCCATAACAATGGTCACAAATACATTATTTTCGCCATTGATTACTTCACAAAATAGGCAGAATCTATGCCCACCTTCAAAAACACCGCCGACAGCAGGCGTTTTTCTTTAACGTGTATCCCACTTTGGGTACCACTCCAACTCATTTTCGATCATGAAACGCCGAGAATGAGATCTTAGTGAACTCATCTGCGGTTAGGAGTTCTCTCATAGAGTTTCTCACCATATTACCCTCCCGGTCTAATGGGCCGGTGCGATTAACAAAGTCCTCAAGACCATGTTACAACGCCGCGATTAATAAGCGCAAACCAATTTGGCATCATATGTTATTTTACGCACTATGGGCCTACCGTGCAATGGTGAAAACAACTACTTCTTTCACACCATTTCATCTAATCCATGGGGTTGAGGCCACTCTTCCCATCAGTGCAATTCCCACCTTACGCGGTGAGGCTATTACCCGACCTTTGCTCAATGGGCGGCACTATTGAACTTAGGTCTACGGATTGAAGATGCGATGCGATCTTCCTTACAATTTCTTGTGGCAGCTAAAAAATGATCAAGGCTACCTTTGTCGCCATGTCAACAACCGGCTCATTTGTGGCTGACCTCATCTGGATTCTGATATTGCCCATGATGATACTTTTGGCCATGGAAAATTTGAGTCGCTTTGGCATGGACGATACCTTTGGCCACAACAAATTCGAGTCACTCTGGCATGGACCATACATTATCCAACATTGCCTCACCAAAGGCGCATACATCCTGGCCTCCCCTGAAGGCCTCTCTCTCAAAGAACGCGTCAACGGGTTGTATCTCAAGAAATTCTACGCTGAAACGTAGTCATTGTAATTTTAGGTTATTTCTTTTATAGCGTTTTTAATCTTTTTTCCTCCCTCACGTCTAAACTATCCTTTGTTCTATTGACATATTCTTCCTCCACCAGCCTACCACATCGGTTATGCCGACGACGCCAGCTGTTGGACATAAAATATTTCTTCAGCGGCTTGGGCTCTCTACACCCCGTCACATGAAATGCTCCATTCGAGCGACATATGTTTAGGGTCAGCAACCAACAACCAAGCCGAATACACCACCATCATCGACCTCCTGGCCGATGCCCAACATCATCGTATTCATCACCTTAGCGTCTTCCTCGACTCTCAACTAGTGGTACTCTAGCTCAACAATGTGTACCGCGTCCGTGATCCTTACCTCTTTCGTAAATACCTGGAGGTTAGACTTTTATCTCGACATTTTGATTCCATTACATTTACACATATTCCAAGACAATTGAATCAAATTCCGTAATTTGATATTCCGTAATCAAATTAGATGTGTTTTGTTAATGTATTGATGATGTCTAATCTATATATGTGATGATAGTTGTGCGTTATATGTTTATGTATGGGTGCCACATCTGCACATGCAAACAAACAACATATAGTATCAACATCTATATCATATACATATGGAATGCTATCTCAAAAAATACAAAAACATACATATCAACATCATCAATCAACATACCTCGGCGGTCAAACACCTCCCCTAGAGGTAACACCATGTCCGGATCATCCCGGAAGTCAACCCCGGCATAGGGGTACTGCAGTATCATCTGCGGCATCTGCCGCCATACCTGTGCCACCTCTGTAGTGAAGAAGTGGCCACCCTCACCACCACCATGGTGACGCAACAGGGTCGACCACCGCCTCAGCTGCGGCTCTCGTGCCCCAGACGCACCCAATCGAATCCTAGGGCGCAACATCAGATCACCTGCGCATGTGGGGCCCATACCCCCTAAACACCTCTGTACGGCCCTCTGTACAGTCCCTACCCAAAAAATGAAGTCCTTATTCTATGCAGGNGGATGATCAGACCACTAACCTGATGCTCGTGGGTCCTCAATCGGATGCCTCGTCCTCCCCGAATCTCACAATCTCCTCTGAATGCTTCTCGTCCAATCACTATAGCAGCAAGTACAAATGAGGTGGCAATGTGGGCCCTATAGCTATATATAGGCCTTTTTTCCAAACTTCCACTCACCATTCCGGGAGCCCACGGTGTCCATTTCTCGATCCGTCTTCAGCCATGAGATCAACATCTCGTCATCTACATCACAACAGTCCCTGGGCCTCTTTTCATCCTGAGCCCCCGGGGCACCATTTTTCATACCCTGATCAGGTACGCATGCGCATATTCACACTTATCAAATACATGCTCATATCTTTGATTCTCTTCAGATATTGTTCACGTTAGGTATTTGGTTTTCATGTGTGCAGGTACTTGATCATCATACATCGACACAACCCCTTCAGGTATATACTCAGCACTAGCATGTAGTCTTTCCCTCAGTATCGCACTTACATTTCCAGTCACACCCTCTGACATTTGCCTCTAGGATCCCCACTCCCGACTCTGCAGTACCCACACCTCCATTTGCATCTTCAGTACTGTCACCCGGTAACATTCTTACCCACATGATTTGTCCCATTCATATCACCTTTTGGCACTTCTGACACTCATGCTGTTTTTCAAAACCCTTTAGGGATGGGAGTCCTGATAGTCTTACATCATGTCACGAATCAACCACATACTCCTTCTCCTCATTTTGTTAGCTTTCCCAACGGACTCCCAGATTCTCTCTCCATGGTTCTATGGTCGAGTTGCACCTCCGCAGTAGCATGAACCCTCCATTTCATCCACAATCCATTTCCCATCTGCAAATCTCCCTTCATTTCACCTACCTCATACATAAACTCACCAATGGGCCCCCCACCCTTCATCAGTTCTCCGACCAAATTATGCCCTACACGGGCCAACCATATCACACTGGGGCACCCGCTTTTGTATTTGTACACTCCCCCCCAATTATTCATTATTTATTGTACAAACGCCTTTATTTTCAGTTGTTACATTACCTTTTTGTCGTCACCTTTGGGCGACCTACTTCCCTTTTTTGGCCAACCGCAACCCATGTCACCCTTGGTTGGAGCCCTACTTATCATCCACCATTACCGGCATCGTCCATATCTTCAGAGTACCCCACAGGCCACTTACTTTTTCCCTCTGAATTTGTTCACCTTGTCCCGCCTCTGGCACAACTTATCCCCGGTCTTGTTGCCCCCCTGACACTCGACCTCATTGAATGGTTGCGGCCACTTTTTATCTCACACATACTCCAACCAAGGGAAGTCTTGAGTCTTCCCAAATCTTGACTTCATCCATGTACCTCCTCTGCTTCCTCACCTCATCTAGTGGATTTCACGAAGCCCTTTTCTTCTGGGAGTCGCATCCCCCTTTTTTTTGTTGACATCAGCACAGTTTTCCAGAAGGGCGACAATATCTTGATTCTCATTATCCACTAAATGAGAGATCTCGGACGACACAGGGTGAAACACCATTGCTCCCTGTTGTCGTTGACCCCCATAACATTCACCGCCAACACTTTCTCATGTTACGGTGGGTCTTACTTTGCGACTATTGAAGTTAGTTATTTCAATTGCCGAAGACCTCTGAACTTGGTTGGGCTATCAATGCCCACATAATCGATGATACTTATTACTGCGATCACTGCCTACTATTCAGAGTATGTTCATCTGCAAAATTATCTTCTTCCTTTATCACGACTACCCCCGAGGGTGCTAGAGTTGTCTACACCAACACTTCATTCATCTTTTTTTTTTGGAGTTACATGACACAAGCATGAGGCATGCCCACCTCGTTTGTACACAATTTTCTATTTTACACACCTGATGGAAGGTCGGATCTTACTGGTTCCTTTTTCCCTCCAACGCATCACTCTGGACGATCCCACTATTGCTCTCTCTTACAACAACATTCTCAGTAGAAGAAACATTGATGGATTTCGGCTATACGTATGCCCCTAACCTCATCCATCAGGGGGCATCTGTTATCACTGAAATTTTGTCCGCACATGGTTACAATAACTCAACATCGTCAAACAGTGATGAAGTCATCCATGGACCTGAATTAATACCAAGACATTCATAAAAGGGTAAAAAAACTATACAAAGTAGTGAAAAATTGAAGGGCACTATGAAGACAATGGGCGCGCGTGCACTTGTGCATGATGCGCGACTGTTATCGCAAAAAGCTGCGCACCTGCTAAACGATGCATTTATGAGAGTGGTCGGCCTCCCACCCACTTTTGGTTCAACTCCCAAGTCGATTTGACCCTCAAATCTGGACTGGATTCGACTGGATGGCTGATCAAAGACCTAGAAATGCCCTAATTAGCCTCTTTTCACACTACAAAGCAGTTAAACAATAGCTCAAAGGAATGCTATAAAAATGCCATGGATGCACCTCATTTTTCAAGGAACTCAAAGTAATGTTATGCTACCTCTATTCTCTTGAGTAATCCATCCTTGTCAAGAGCATATTTGCACCATTTCATTGGGCAATCCATCTCACCCATTGAGTGGATTTGTAAATAGTTCTTTCATCATTTTCCATTTTTCTTTGTTGTAAGAAGAGATAGCTAGTGGGGGTCCAAGAGCCCTCCCTTGGAGGAAGAAGGGACTCATAGTCCCCTTTCTTCTTGGTGTATTGTTTCACTAATAGATCATCCTCGACATTGGTGACATGGGTCTTATGGTTCTTTTTGTTTCTATGTCCCTATGCTCATGAATTTAGTTGTTATTGCATTTCTTAGTTTAATTCTTAATTGCAGTTTTTTATTTCTTTCCCTAACTCTTTTCCTTGCAGCTGTCCTGCTCAGCAGACCCAACTAAGCTTGCAAGCACCTCTATTTTTCTCACTAAGGTGATGGAAGAGGCACAACAGTAAGAATAGTTAATTTTTTTTTTATCTGAAAGCTTTGTGCTCTGTAGAAGTAATATAAGTGGAAATTTTTGTTTCTAGAGCATGGATCTAGGTATTTTTGATAGATTCCATCCTATCTTGAAAACTAGGGCATTGATATATGAAAGAAAGTTTGATATGACTATATCTGATAAGCATAATGATAGATATGTTATACCTATGTATAGAAATAATGTTTGGACTAACAAATGGATGTAGGATCCTAGAAAGAATTTTTTGCAAGTTAGCTACCATGATCCTGGTGTGCAGTACAAAAGAAATTGGGGATCATTTAAGAGAAAGAGAGGATTAACCCTATGTTAAAACCATACCATCTAGCTAAGGAATGCCCTGGTGGGAAACCTAGTTGCCTCTATTGTAAAGCCTTGGACCACAAAGTGTTGGATTTCCCTAGAATGATTGCTAAGATTGAAAGAATGAATCTGAATGAAGAAAACCCTAAGGGAGATCCATAAATAGAAAAACCCCCAAAATAATCATAAAATATATTACTACATATGAAAGACACCTTGAATGACCACCGACATGTTAGGTTATTAGAGGTATTTAAATAAAAAGAATGCATCAAGATAAGAATATGAGACTTCGACATTGACTGTGTTCTGGATGAGGAAACACAGGTGAATGTTATGACAAAGAGAACTTGGGAAGCTATAGGAAGGCCTGCTATGATCCCTTCATTAAGAGGAATAAGGATATTTAGAGGAAAACTAGTAAACCTATGTGGAAGGCTCACTCAGATATCTATGAATGTCAATGGAACTTTGAAAGAAGAAGATTTTGAGATTATCAAATTTATTGAGGACAACGCCCCATTTACTATGTTACTTGGAAAACCCTGGATTGAAAGAGATCAAGCCAGGAAGAAGGAAGAAGAAAAGGTTTTAGAACAACAGAGACAAGAGTTAAAAT
>SNQJ01S0121456.1:15875-27030 GCA_010110895.2 Picea sitchensis | reverse complement strand
CTCGCAGAGGTGTATGTGCGAGAGGGTGACTAGGGTCTACTTCCTGCTCCCGAGTTCGTCTGTGTTGCATGCAGGACTTGTGTATCTAGGGTGCCCACTCTATCCAATCTATAAACCACTTGTGTCAAGGACTGAGACATGGTCCATTGAATAGCTAACATATCATTGATAACCTGCATGAAATCTGCCTCTGGATTTACGAGGGCCTTGCCACTGCCCTCTGGTCGCTCATATCTATCTCCTAGCATCCTCTCTGCCTCGCGCTCATCCTCACGCTCTGCCTTTCTCTCTGCTTCTCTGTGTGCCTCTTCCTCTTCCTCTGAGCTAGGAGGAAAAGGGGGAAAATCAGGCCTATGCCTTCTTTCCTGATGCCTATTGTAAGTGACATATTCATCACCTACGTGTTCATGGCCCTCTGGGTCTTCTGCTGCACTCATTGTCTTTAGTCACAGGCTGGCAGGACTAAAGCTCTAATACCACTGTAATGTTCCTAACTTGGCTAGTCTGGGAAATGTTGCTAATGTGTGTGTAGGATCAAAGGTTTACAACATATAAATGATCATACAAATAATAAACGCGACAAAGGACTGCAAGTTTGTATTATGATATCTCTGTGGATTAAAAAATGGTCGAATGTGGCTAAATAACTGACAATACTCGACTAGATCAACATACAAAGGATATTAGCCGGAAAATAAGCAACTGCAGCTAAATAAAATAACAACACTCGGCTAGATCAAAAGACAAAAGGATCTTAGTTGGAATACAAATAAGCAACTAAAAGATAATACCCGGAATATGGGAGCACTGCAGAATCAATGAAGAATGATGGAAGACCTGGATGATCTTCTCGGTGACTAGGGTGTGTCTTTCAACACCGAAAGCAGACAACTGGTGTCTTCCTCCTGGAATACACTGAACTATCTCTCCTTAGATGCGCCTCTTCTCCTCAATGACAAGTCATAATCTGCATAATGATGAATTAGGTTGATGACCCTTCCTTTATAGCTTTCCAAAACCCTAAATCATGTTGAAACCCTAAATCATTGTTGAAACCCTAATTCACTGTTGACTTCTATTTTTAGCTCATAATGACTTAAAAGCGTTGTTAACCCTTGTTAGCTCAATGTCACTTTCCGAATATAACACCTGTGACTAGAGTGACCTCTAGTAACCCTGTTTACCCCTCCTTAGCCCTGGCTATAGTCTAACGGGGTGGTTTAGACCATTAAGCCTCCTTTTCTGGAGCTCCTATTTGGAAAGGGACATTACATTTACTCTACAATCTTGATGAGTTCTATGTCCCTAAAGGTGAAAAGATGCATCTTATCAGAGAGGCTCACACTTCTAAGTTTGTAGGAAATTTTTGTGTTGGGAAGGAAGTTTCCAATTTACAAAGGTATGTGTACTGGCATAGAATGCAAGAATATGTAGCACTATATATTAGAGGAAGTATACTTTGTTGTATCAATAAGCCAAGTAACAAGAAGCAATTTCTATACCATCCCTTACCTATACCCACTCAACCTTGGGAAATCATTTGCATGGATTTTGTGGGAGGTTTACCAACCACAAGGAAGGGACATGACTATTTATTATGGTAGTTGATAGGTTCAATAAAATGTGAATTTCCATGCCTTGTAAAAAGACCATAAAGGGATAGGAAGCAACAAACTTGTTCTTTGAACAAGTCTGGGTGCACTTTGGGATACCGAGGAGAATCATCTCAGATAGGGATACAATATTTCTTAGTTGATTTTGGACTATGTTGTGGGATAATATGGACACTAAGTTGAATAGGTATACAACATTCCATCCACAAACAGATAGGAAGATAGAAGTAGTCAACAGGAATTTGGTGCATCTTTTGAGGGGTTACAATTAGAAGCATCTAAAGACCTGGGATGGAAATGTAATCTATATATAGCACTCTTATAATAGATTAGTCCACACTTTTATTGGTAAGTCACCTTTTGAAACTTTATTTGGGTATTTTCCACCTTACCCTTAGATGTTGTATATGGACAACAAGGAGGAGTGTGGGAGGACCTCACAAAAGATGCATTAAAAGAAGAAAATATTATTGATAAGATCATGTAGATACATTTACAAGTACAAGAGACATTGAAGAAGTCACATGTCAAGGGTACAAGGCTAGGCATTACCAATATAGAACAGAGATAACATTTAGAGTGGGAGACAAAGTATGGTTACAACTAAATAAGGAAAGGCTGCAAGGCCCTGGTAAGAATATCAAGGCTTTGCAATATGTTCCTTTTGAGGTATTGTAGAAGGTGGGAGATAATTCCTACAAACTCAATCTACCCCCATACATGTGAATTTACTTAGTAGTGAATGTGGAGAATATCAAACTTTGTGATCCTTCCATGTTGGATCAGTAGGAGGAGAAGGTCCTACCTTCCATAGAGGACTTAGAACTAGATTCTCAGGAAACATTGGCAGAGGACACAATTTTTCATAAGCAGTTCAGAACTACAAGACAAGGGCAACATGACCTTTGGAAGTTTGGATTGAAAGGACAAATTCTAGGAAAAACAAATTGGTACTCCAAGGTGAAGGTAGAGGAAACATTTCCTTACCTCATTCAATAAATATTTTGGGTACCAAAAGCCTCCCTAAATGGGGAGGTATGATCTAGAATGGATCATTATATTATTTTTCATCTATCTCAGTATTTTCTCGGTGGAAAAATGGAAGGAATCAACTTGCAGGGTCATTTCGATGGTTGGTCTAAATTTGGAAATTTGGGTCCAAAATACCATACGAAATCTTACGAATTCATTTTGAAGAATCAAATGACACTTTCTTTGTTCCAAATATAAATATAGATGAATATTGTATATTTTATACACTGATACATTTCCAACAGTGTAGATTGTTTTTCAATCAGAGTTCATATGAGAAAGTCATTCATCCCGCAAGTTGATCTACTGTATTGAACACCATGGTGCGAGTGGATGCCATGATAGCCTCCATTACTTAGACATGTGGAGCTAGACATGTAGTGGATATTCTAAGAAAATTGTAGAAGGTCCAAAACCTTATCATAGTTGAAGGTTGAGGAAGTCAAAACCATACCCCTAGATGGCTATCAGGCAATGTTAAATACCGAGCCACTAGGACTAGGAGAATGGGTTCCATTCTTTTTCATTGTATATGTTGATACTGAGAGGGGGGTGAATCAGTAGCAAGAAAAATTTAAACACTTTTTCAACTTATACTTCAATCATACTAGGTATTCAATATATATATATATATATCCAATAAACCATAAAGATAAATAGAAGAAACACCATACACCATGCAAAATAAATATTTGTGAAGTAATCAATAGTTATTGTTCAAAGGAAGTAAATACTTCCAAGGGATGGAAATGCCTCCAAGGGAAGATAAAATCCTCCAATATAAATATGGGGTTAAATCCTCTATCATTTCCCCTTCCTTCCACCCAATAATATATAAGAGATAATTAACACTTATATCAACACCATCAAACTGGGTCCACTTAGAAGATGGGTCCACATAAAAATTGGTTCCACATAGACTGGCACTACCATTTTCACTGTCTTTGTGAATATCCTTGATACATCATCATCATCAAATTGATTCCACCTAGAAACTGGGTCCACATAGAAATCCTAGGTCCACATGGGTCCATATATAAACCCCAACAACCACATAGAACCTAGTGCAAGAATCAACCATCCATATTATAGTGAACCCATGGAAATGATCAAAACATCAACACAATACTAGAAAATATCCTTCATAAGAGCTCATTATCCTCCCAGTTGCTTCACTCCAAACTTGTGCTAAGAGATCACTAGCTTGGTTGCTCTAAAAATGCGAAAACACATCCTATATTTATAGTAGTTTTGTCCTTATTTTTAGTTTCTGGGCTGACCTGGTTGAATTGTCCTCAATTTTATGGTTGGGTTGTCAGATGAAAAAAAACATATCTCCTCATTCTATGGGAGTTAGAGGGACTTCCATATACCGTTGGAAAGGTCTCAGAATAAGATTTCCAAGCATGTAAATTATGCTTCCATTTGAGGTATTTATGTATGGTAAAAAATCCCTCAAATATAGGTTATCTAAATTGACCACAAATAATTATTTCAACAATCTCCATATTTTATACTCTTCTTCTTCAAGAAAATGTGGGATTCTTAACTTCTTCTAGGGTTGAAATCAATGAAAACAACCAATATTCCAACAATATCCCCCTTTTTCATCGATGAGAACACTCACACTCGGCCTTTCATCATGCTCATGGTTTCTCTCCCCCTTTGACATCAATGGAAAAATGTTTCTCTCTTATTTGGGGTTGCTCCCCCTGAACAAATGGAAATTAGTAGTACTTCATTTTTCTTTCCGATCTTTTGGTCCTTTTCCTCCTTTGAGATCTTCTGTGTGTCTTCAATATTATTTCTCTTCTCTTGGTCTACCTTTGAACTATTTTGTTTGTCTTCAATCTTCTTTCTCTTCTCTTGGTATAGGATGTAGATGCGACTTGATCTTCTTGTAGTGGTTGCAACCAATTTTCCTTAATATTATTCTATGATTTTGCATCTTCGGGAGTCAAATGTGAGAGTGTATCCTTGATCACACATTTTACTAACACTGAGGAGATTATGCTTCAGATATTCAACTAACAGAACATTGTATGCTTTTATATTTTCACTTCCAAACTTAACTAACCCTTTTCCAAGTACTTTGGTTGATGATTTATCTCGAAATGAAACATTTCCATCCCTTTTCTTCATATGAAAAATTTGTTTTGATTCCCGGTCATGTGAGATGAGCACCCACTATTTGTGTACCATTCATTTTCTTCTTTACTTTCTTTATCGATCAATGTTATTTGACAATATTCATTGTTTGGAATCTCTTTCTTTCTCCATGTTTTGGTTTGCATAGGAACAATAGGCAGAGGAGCATATTCTTTCATATATCTGCAATCTCATGATTTGTGACCAACATTATCACAATTGTAGCATACAATATTTTGATCCATTAATGGGGAAAATCGATTATAACTTATGTTTACAAATCCATGAGCATTTCCATATCTACTACCATTCATGTTTCTTGCATAGTTGTTTCTTTCATTGATTCTACAATTGATTGCCTTGTGTCCAAAATTTGCACAAGTATAATAGTGACCAAGAAAAATATTTTCATACATGTTGGAAGAGGGCCTTCTTGGTGTTTCATTCCTTCTGAATCTTGATCTCTGATTGATTTCATACCTGATGGGAGATGGTCTTATTTCTTGTTCTTATTGTTTTTAAACTTCTTCTGGAGTGTTGGTTCCATGCTTTTCATCTTCATTCTCTTGTTTTATTGTCTTCAAATTGGCATTGTATCCTAGTCATGTCTTGTTCTTCAGTGATCTTTGACTGCTAACGATTTCATCTAGATTTTCAGTGCTTCTTTCAAACTTCTCCAACTTCTCTATTGTCAATATTAGATCCCCTTTTGTGTGGTCCAATTCTTCTTTCAATTTATCATATTCTTCGAATTTTTCCTTCAAGCTATCAATAATATTTTCAAGCTTATGATTCTCTTCTTCGCAAGTACTCAGTTCGCTTCTTATCTTTCTATTTGTGTTTTTGAGCTTGTTATTTTCAGTTTCAACATGATTCAATTTCTCAAGATTCTCATCCTCTTGTTCGCTTTCTATATTGTCTCTATATTCCCAGAAAGAATCATATCCAATTCCTTCATCGTAATCTTATTCAGAGATAATTTCTTCTTATTTAGAACTCTTTTTATCATCATCCTGGGTTTCTTGGGTTATGAAGATGACTTCTCCTACATATGTTTCTTCTTCGTCACTTTCATCAAAATAGGTTCCAACATCCTTGGAGTAGAAACTCCTTTTCTTGTTGAAGCTTATCTTTTCATAATGGAAATTTTTAGCTATATGTCCTACTCTACCACAATTGAAGCATTTGAAAGGGGGCTTACCTGTATATCTTTTGCTTCCCTTCTTGAGCCTTTTTGGAAAATCTGTTATTTCTTCATCAAAGTCATGATCTAGTCCTTCTTCTACCTTGTGTTTCATGTCCTTTGTATTCTTTGTGGCTTTAAGGGATGCTTCTTTATCTGATTGGTCAACTTCTGTACCTATTCTCATTTTGTATGCTATGAGAGACCCATGTAATTCATCCATTGTCATTTTGGTTAATTCCCTGGTTTCTTCAATGGCGGAGACCTTAGCATCATATTTCAAGAGAAGTGATATTAACACCTTTTGTACAACCAAAGATTCATTTATATTTTCTCATAATCCTCTGATAGCATTGAAAACTTCATCAACTTTGATTAAATAAGCTACAATGTCTTCCTTTTCATCCATCTTCAAATTTTTAAACTATGCTCTATGTCATTGAAGCTTGACATGTTTGACTTTAGGATCACATTCATATACGCTTTTGAGTTTGTCCCATACCTCTTTAGTTGTGTTGAAACCCATCACCTTGTTATCAATTGTTGGTGTCAATGCTCATAGAATAAATGTCTAGCTTTTTAATTGAAACACATTGACTTCTTATCATTTGGATCGGTTGGAGTATCCTTTGGGATTACATATCCATTTACAACTGAGTACCAGATATCCACTCCTAAAGTTGTCAATTAATTTTGCAATCTATGACTCCAGTATGGATAATTGCTTCCATCAAATCTTGAAATCCCATTTGGAAGAGAAATGTGGTTTTCCATCTTTGTTCAGGATCTTCCTTCCAGTGGTTAAACTGTACTGAAGGTAACCTGCTCTGAAACCAATTGTCGATACTAAGATGGGGGTGAATCAGTAGAAAGAAACATTTAAACACTTTTTCAACTTATACTTCGATCATAATACGTATTCAATATATATCCAATGAAGCATAAAGAGAAATAGAAGAAACACCATACACCATGAAAAATAAATATTTGTGAAGTAATCAATAGTTATTGTTCAAAGGAAGTAAAGACTTCCAAGGGAGGGAAAAGCCTCTAAGGGNACGTATTCAATATATATCCAATGAAGCATAAAGAGAAATAGAAGAAACACCATACACCATGAAAAATAAATATTTGTGAAGTAATCAATAGTTATTGTTCAAAGGAAGTAAAGACTTCCAAGGGAGGGAAAAGCCTCTAAGGGAAGATACAATACTCCAAGATAAAGAGGGGGTTAAACCCTCTATCCTTTCCCCTTCCTTCCACCCAAGAATATATAATAGATAATGAACACTTATATCAACACCATCAAACTAAGTCCACTTAGAAACCGGGTCCACTTAGAAACTCGTTCCACATACAAACTGGGTCCACATAGACTGTCACTACCATTGTCACTGTATTTATGAATATCATTGATACATAATCATCATCAAACTGGTTCCACTTAGAAACTGGGCCCAGGTAGAAATAATAAGTCCACATGGGTCCACATATAAGCCCCAACAACCATATAGAACCTTGTGCAAGAATCAACCATCCATATTATAGTGAACCCATAGCAATGATCAAAACATCACCACGAGACTAGAAAATATCCTTCATAAGAGCTCCTTATCCTCCTAGTTTCTTCACTCCAAACTTGTGCTAAGATATCACTAGCTTGGTTTCTCTAAAAATGTGAAAATCCATCCTATATTTATAGTAGTTATGATCTTGTTTTTAGTTTATGGGCCAACCTGGTTGAACTCTCCTCAATTTTATGGCTGGGTTGTCCGAAGGAAAAATGCATATCTCATCATTCCTTAGGAGTTAGAGGGACTTCCATATATTGTTGGAAAGGTCTCAAAATAATATTTCCAACCATGTAAATTTTAATTCCATTTGATTTATTTATGTATGGTAAAAATTCCCTCAAAGATAGGGTATCTGAATTGACCACAAATAATTCTTTCAACAATCTCCATCTTTTGTACTCATCTTCTTCAAGCAAATGTGGGATTATTAACCTCTTCTAGGGTTGACATCAATGACAACAACCAATATTCCAACAATATATTGTTCCATAGCTGAGCAGAACATGTGAGAGTGGTATTATGTGAGTATAATAGAGGAGGAGAGATTTTGTAGCAGTCATACAGGCCACAGGTCAAAGGAAACACCATAGAGAGTGGTTCTTTTTGTGTACTTGCATCATTTCTATACCAAAGAAAAGAGAGCAAAGTAGCCTCACCTTCTAGCTAGTTTTTCTCTTGTAAGGGTTTCCCAAAGAAAATATTTGTGTTATCTTGTGGATGGCGTGTGATTGTACTTTACTATTCTCTATTTTTCGCATTTTTTCTATTTCATGCATAAACAAAAAATTAGTAACTAAATATTCTAGAATATAAAGGAATTTAACCTTCATAGTGTAGATTTCAGTTTTATTTATCAGATTTGTTGTGACAAACTGTTCTAGTGGAATATCCATGATAGTTTACAAAGGCAATGGGAAGTTAGGAAATAGTTGCAACAAGAAAACAATTCTAAAAAAAAACTAGTTGCAAATACCATAAATAATTTTCAATTCATTAACTATATATACCTAAGAGAACCTAGTTATAGGGGGCTCTAACCTTCTGTAATTTTGGGAACCACTTTTGGGAAATTTAATTAGAAGAATCCCTCAGGGAAATTTAGAAGAGAAGTGATTGGTGTTGTGTGATGATATGCTTGTTGTGGATTGTTCCCAGTATTTGTATTATCATCTTCACCATTGTAAGGCTATTCATGTTTGGACTTTTCATCCGCGAGTTTATGGATTTCCATTTTAGTTTATTTTCTGATATTTTTTTTATGAGTTAGTAAACAGAAGGTTATGAATGACATGTTATTCTAGACTAATATATTCACCCGTTTCATTCATCATTTATGAGTTTTTTTCTCTCTAGTAGCTAATTGTTTTTTAAATGCAAGTAGGAGTTCATGATTTACTTTCTATTTACTTGATTAGTTTTCTCTCGTCTGATATAGGTTAGAGTAGTTTATTTTCTATACTTGGATTAGTTTTTTTTGAGTTAGTAAATATAGGGTTATTAATGACTTGTTGTTTTAGATTTATATGTTCACATGCATAATTCATCATTTATGAGTTTCTACTTTTCTTTAATAGCTAACTATTTTTGGAGGTGCAAGTAGGAATCTATGATTTTATTTTTATTTCCTTTAGTAGCTTTCTTCTCTATGGGATAGGATAGAGTAAATTTGTTTATACTTAGATTAGCTTCATATTTCATACTGCAACTTGCATTTCAACCTTCATAACTCAATCATTTTAGTAATGGTTGCTAGGCTAGAATCCAGATGGGTTCCCTATTCCAAATAGGGTGAGGTCTAATTGGGAATTCTCAGCTAGGGTAACCCATATTGTTGGTCAAGTTCATTCCAACCCATTAACAAAATTAGTGCTAGAAGGAGGGAATGATAAAAATATTTCCATAATAGATCCATTTCATGAAAAAAAATTAACCATCCCAAGTATCCTCTCCCCATTTTTGTATGGGGTGACCCTTTGAGTCTTTCAAGACCATCAGGTGACATCTTAATAAAAATAATTGTTCTCTTGTCAAATTTGAAGTTCGATGGTGAAGGGAAAGTCTCTACTTTCATGCATATTAGTTAATTTAGGATTATATGACATATTCTTAAAAAAAAATAGTTTAATGAAATATGCCAATTGTTTACCCTCACATTGGAAGGACGAATCAAGGCTTCATATAGGAAATTACCATACAAATCAATTCATAGTTGGGGATAATTCGTGGAATTATTTATCACTACCCATGAAAGGTATGATTATGAACAACTCTATAGTGAACTTGAAGGAATCCATAGGAATAGAAATGAACTACTAGATAATTTCTCTCAAAGGATTATGTGAATTTACTTTAGGTTCCCTAAAAGTGATAGACCATCTAACCAAGAATTTATTGACTGGTTTATATACCTTCTCTCTATCCTTGAAGAAGATGAGTTACCCTCAAATGACAAGAATAATTTGCATCATCTCACATGTTTCCCACCTAATATATTACCCTCATACAATGAGGAAAATTTGCAGCATTCTGGGTGTCCCCCACCTTACATATTATCCTTTTCATTTTTTGAGATAGACCCATTAAAACTACCATTAGGAGATGCAGAATAGCCTAAAGAAAATTGTTTGCCTCTTGTTGAAACTAATATTTTGAGAGGCATTGATCTAAAAAATATTATAGAAGAAAACAATCTCGACAGTGAAAAAGTTTCTAACCTACTAGAAGTTATTTCTCGGTACTCTAACCTAGATTTAAATAATGAGAATTCAACCACCTCCCATCATGAGGAAATCACTTCAGTCATAAAAAATATGCATGCCTCGTATGATTTGCAATTTTATTTCAAAGCACACTTAAAGGGAAATATTTTAAAGGAAGATTTCAAACTTGTATTTAACAAAGAATCAATTTCTAGGGTTGTGGTAGATTTGATTGATAGGTTAGAATTGGAAAACATAGGCCCTATATCCTCCAATGAAAATCATGAATAGAAAAATAAGTTAGATAATATGCAATTTATAATCAATATTATATCATTCAAACAGAGGAACTTCTATTAGATGATCTAGGAGGACATCGATGGTCGCCCACCTATTACACTGGCTCAACATACAGTTTCCAATGTGTTCGACAACACAGGTATTCCAACAGAGGACGAACACCTTCATTAACCACTCACACAACCAAATCAAAGATCAACACACCGATGTTTTAACGTGGTAAAACCCCTACCGGGAAACATCCACAGCCCCAACCAACGCGGCCACTTGGAGCAGTTTATTAATGCAAAAGAAAAAGATTACAGAGAGATTTTATAAGAGAGTTTCTCACGATCGATCATTGGAAAATGACCCTCTGTTCTCTTCAAATAGATATCATGGACCAATCGGGTGTTAAGCCACGGATCAATGGTCATTAATATCTAGGATAATATGAACCATCAGATCACTCTATGTCGGGAACATATTGTGACCGTCGGATTTCCTAACTACAAATGCATACTAATGCATGCTAAAGAAACACACTTTTACCTAACGACACATTAGACCAAGTAGATATTAACTAACTCCTAAGTGTCTAAATATCCTAACATCCCCCCTTAAGAA
>SNQJ01S0121456.1:2188-15825 GCA_010110895.2 Picea sitchensis | reverse complement strand
GATTTACAATAGTGACACAATAGGAGAAGGAAGGAGGCATTAGAGCTTATCCCCCCTTAATGATAACTTCCTAAACTCCTAACATAGATTGAAGTTTGGAAAACTTCACTTCTGTAAGAGACTTTGTGAAAATGTTTGCAACTTGATCTTTTGTAGGGAAAAAAAGCACTTTAATAACTTGATCATAAATGAGCTTTCTAATGAAGTGCATCTGTAGCTCGATGTGATTTTTGCGTTGATGTTGAACTGGGTCTTTGTCAAGCTTGATGGCACTTTTATTGTCGCACCAAAGGTTGGTCGGATGTTGTTGCTGGAATCCAAACTCTGAAAGGATCTGTCGAAGCCACAAGGCTTCTTGAATTTCATTTACCGTTGCTCGGTACTCTACTTCTGCTGAAGAAAGTGCAATAGCCTATTGTTTCTTACAGACCCAAGTGTTAGGTCCTGAACCAAAGTTGAAAACATAACCTGCAGTATACTTTCGATCATCAAGGTTGTCGGCCCAATCTGAATCAGTGAAGCCAACCAATAAAGGAGTCCCCCCTGAACTGTAATGTATCTTGAACTGAACTGTACCACGGACATAGAGAAGTATCATTTTAGTTGTTTTCCAATGGATTTCATGGGGTGTTTGCATATACCGGGCAACAATACCAACAAGAAAGGAAAGATCAAGAAGAGGATGAATCAAGTATAAGAGGCTACCAACTAACTAACAGTACAGGGTGGCATCAACTTCGGGAGAAGTACATGTGGAAGTAAGCTTGACTCCAAATTGGAAGGGAGAAGGGGTTGATTTACAATCATCCATGTGAAAGTGACGAAGAAGGTCACAAGAATACTTAGACTGGGAAATAAAATTTCCTTCATTGGTTTGCAAAACTTAGAGGCCAAGGAAATAGTGCAAAAAACCTAAGTCTGTCATTTCAAATTTCTTCTTAAGGCTGGTTTTCACATGGTTTAAAAGTTTTGAGCCGCTACCAGTAAGGATAAGGTCATCAACATAAAGGACAAGGATTTTGAGATGGCTTCCTACTTTCTTGGTATAGACATTAGGATCAGAATGACATCTAGAGAATCTGGTGTCAATAAGAAAGTTTTCCATTTTGGCATACCAAGCTCGGGGAGCTTGCTTAAGACCATAAAGAGATTTTGTTAAGGAAAAAAACAAGGCTAGAGTCATTATGGACATAGCCATGAGGTTATTCCATGTAGATTTCTTCTTGCAAATATCCATGCAACAAGGCAGATTTAACATCCATCTGATGGACCTTCCATTTATGTGAGGTAGCAAGGGAAAGAACAAGGTGTATGGAATTCATTTTGGCTACATGGGAAAAGGTTTCATTATAGTAAACTCCATCAACTTGGGAAAATCCTTTGGCAACTAACCGAGCTTTGTGTCTTTCAACACTTCCAGCTGATGCATACTTAGTTATGTAGACACATTTACATCTAACAAGTTTTCTTCCTTTTGGAAGAGGTACAAGATCCCAAGTATCGTTGGCCATTCAAGAATGATATTCTTCATTCAATGTTGTATCCCAATCTGGATGACCTATAGCTTCTGCAAATGTCTCTGGATCGTGAATCTATGAAACTTCAGCCAAAAGAGAAGAGGCTCACTGGAACTGTGAATGTGTCCGACGTTGATCTGAAGGATCACTGACAAGATCATAAGTTGCTTCTTGTGTTGAATGAACCCATCTAGGAAGTTGTGTAGCTAGTGTTGGTTCAAGTTCAAAGGACTCATCTAGAGGAAGGTGAGAAGGCAGAGGTGGATTTTCATCCTCACTGTCATCATCTGAAGAAGAAACTAGAATAGGAACAGAAGAAGGCACAAACATCAAATATGGCTCATAGGCCGAAGAAGGCACAATCACCGAATTAGGCTCGCATGCCAAGATATTTTCATCAAATTTAACATCTATTCTAATAATAATTTCATTACAATGTGGTTGAATAATTCTATAACCTTTGACATCTTCAGAATAACCAACAAATATACACTTCTCACTATTAGGCTGCAATGCTTTCCTTTTCTCATCAGGAATCTGAGCCCATGCTATACTGCCAAATATACGAAAGTGACTTACATCTGGTTTAATTTTAGTCCAAGCTTCTTCCAGTGTTATATTTTTAAGATCCTTTTTGGGAGTGTGATTTACTATGTAATTTGCACATTTGATTGCTTCTGCCCAATACCTTAGACTTAATCCCTTAGATTGGATCATACAATTAGCCATTTCTTTTAGTGTCTGGTTCTTTCTCTCAGCAACACCATTTTGTTGTGGTGTATATGGAGCAATGTGTTGCATTTGGATGCCCTGTGTAGTGTAGTAACTTGTAAAATTATTGTTCACATATTATCCTCCATTATTTGTTCTTAACTTTTGAATTTGATGTCCAGATTGTTTTTCTACAAGAGCCCTGTAGGCCAAAAACTTGTCAAAAACTTATCTCTTAAGTTTTAAGAAGTAAACCCAAGTACGTCTGGAAAAGTCATCAATGAAAGTTAAGAAATATTTGCACCCATAAAAATAAGGAGAATAAAGTGGACCACACAAATCACTGTGAACAAGCTGCAAAGGGCCCGAGGCATGCCAAGAGGCACGTTTGTCAAAACTATCCCGATGATGTTTTCCAAGAACAAAACTGACACAAACACCATCTTTGCATGAAAAAAGAGGAAGACCAGTCACCATATGTTGATTACATAGTTGTTGCAATGATAGATAGTTTAGATGACCAAACCTCCCATGCCAAAGTTTGCTCAATTCATCGCTATGAGAAACAAAAACTGATGAAAAAGATGATGACCCAAAGTTGTCATACTTGTACAACCTGGTAATATCATCATCAATTATAGTTGCAAGAACATGCTTAGGATATTTTATATCCTTGATTACAACTTAGTGAGGTGAAAAATCTACGGTTTTACCTTCACCTGAATGAGTGATTTGATATACTGATAGAATGTTACAAGAAAGACTTGGAACATGTAATACATCATTGAAATGACCGTTTTCTACTTGAACTTTTCTAGATCCTTCAACACTAAGAGATCTATCATCACCAAAAAATATTTTCTTGGTGTTACATTCATTTAGAGCATAAAATATGTCTCTATCCTTATCCATATGATAAGATGCTCCAGAATCAATAATCCACTCATTAGAAGAAGAAGGAGAAGTTGTATTGAAGGAGAAACTAGAAGCAGAAAGTGCATGTCCATGAGAAGAAGAAGAAGAAGTAGAATCTATATTGATATTGTTCTTATTCATCATTGCTTCTAAAGCTGTCATCTTCTTGAAACATTTGGACTCATCATGACCATCTTTATCACAAAAATTGCAATGTTTGTCAGTCTTCTTACTTTTATATTTTGCTCCTTTGTCACCATTAGGAGCATAAGTTGTCTAAGTGGGTTTGGGACCCTTATATTTCTTGTTGTTGTGGCAAGTGTTAGCCCTAAGAGTCACCCTATGAATGCAAGAGGATATGACCAGTACCCATCAAAACAAAGGGTAAAATGGATTAAAATGGTTTGAGTAGGTGGATCAGTAAGATTGTAGAGAGAGAAAAAGATAACAGAAGTAACTGCAGATCAGTCCTGAACCATTGGGCATGGAGTCATAAGTATCATGAATAATGAAGGCATCTAATCTACCTATCAGACAAAGGATTAAAGTGGTGATGGGAGAAGAAATATAGAAGGTGTTTGAATGATAAACCATAAAACATGGGCAAGATGACAGCAGATCCTCCACAGCCTCAGGAATCCAGAAATTAGAGGGTTCACAATAATCCAGACAAGAAGAAACAGAAAACGTCTATTGTACCATGAAAGATGGGCAATATGGCAGCAGATCCTCCACCGCCTCAGGAATCCATAAATCAGAGAGATTACATCCAAACAAGAAAGAAAAATAGAAAACGTATGTTGAACCATGAAAGATGGGAAAGATGACAGCAGATCCTCCACCGCCTCAAGAATCCATAAATCAGAGAGATTACATCCAGACAAGAAAGAAAAATAGAAAACATCTGTTGAACCATGAAATATGGGCAAGATGACAAAAGATCCTCCACCACCTTAGGAATCCATAAATCAAAGAGATTACATCCAGACAAGAAAACATAAACAATATGTAAACTAAGAACACGGTTTGATAAAAACAACTCAAAGGAATCTTCAATAACGTGATATTTACAATCCAATCCCTCGAGATTCCAAAATAAAAATGAAACATACATAGCACTTCTCTTAAAACTCTCTCAGCTCTCTCAGCTCTGAAAAACACCCCCTCCCCCCCAAAACAAAATCTAAACTGGTCTATTTTATATCGGCTCAGTTCACCACTGCCAGGAGTGTGATCTGGCCATTCCATTCAAAGCTTTACGTCTGAGCAGCCTTATGTCAAACTATGTGTGTATCCTTCTGTCAGACGTGAGCTCAAATCAATATGGGTCTGCAGGAAAAACCATCTACAGGGGTACCTCGGGTTGAGAGTTCTGCCTCCTCAACCAGAGCTTTCATGCCCTCTACTTATGGACTCAGCTGAGGCTTCATCTACCAGTCCTTTTCATTAACTGCTCTTTTCCCCGGGATCGGGACGAGGCTCAAATCCTAGGGGGCTGCCACACATTTCTCTTGTATTAGACGTTATATAAGCACGTGATTGCGAGGCCGTCAAAGCTGGTTTGGATCCACACCACTTTTGAGCCCGCAATCCACCACCTTTCACAACATAGCGTTTTTAGTATACCACAGTTTTGATTGTGGGACCGCTCAAGGATTTTAATGCTCGAGCAAGTTGCGTCCCCGCAATGAAGCGTGGTCATTGATCTATTTGTGTTCCACAATCTGGGCAGCCCTACCAATTTAGCACCCCTGCTGAGGTTTATTCGCTTTCCAACTTTAGGATCATTCTAATTGTTCTTGGAGATGGTGCTAATTTTGGCACCGAACAACACTTCTCAGAGGATGACCTGACGTGTCGCGGATGAAGGGATGACATATGTCACTTGAAAATAGGCTAAAGACATGTCTAAAAATGCTTGAAATGAGTGACATGTGTCATCTCTAGATGGATGCCACGTGTAATGACTGATAAGGGTGCCACATGTCTACACTGATGGTTGCCACGTACTTTGCAACTTCATAGCTTGGGGCAGTCTTCATGTAGAGTTGGCACTCTGAAGTGAATGATGATCGTCGATCTGAGGAGGACACACGATAGGGAACTATGGACTCTGGGAGAAACTACTTCGAAGGAAAATGAGAAAGGGGAAGTCCTGAAACTCCTGAATCCCTAAGTCTCGAAGCCTGAAATCCCAAAGAAAACTACTGCCATTAGATTTTGATGGACACACGGCAGCGATTGGAGGACTTCAGGATAAAACACTCCAGAGGAAACGCGATTGGGGAGGCCAAAACTCCCGAAGTCCCAAGTCCCAAATTAAATCATGATCGTCCACTCCGGAGGATGTGTGGCGCCTGATTTGCAATTTTAAGGGAAAACGCTCCGGTGCAAATCAGGAACGGAGAAGCTAAAACTCCTGAAGCCAGGATTCCTGAAGCAAATCATGATCGTCCACTCTGGAGGACACGTGGCGCCTGATCTGCAATTTCGGGCCAAAACACTTCAAAGGAAAACAAGAAGGGAATCCCTGAAACTCCCGAAACCCGAAGTCCCGAAGTAAATCATGATTGTCCACTCTGGAGGACGCGTGGTGCATGATCTACAATTTTGGGGGGAAATGCTCCGGAGAAAATCAAGAGCGAAGAAGATAAAACTCCCAAATCCCGGATTCTCGAAGTAAATCATGATCGTCTGCTCTGGAGGATGCATGGCACCTGATCTGCAATTTCAGGCCAAAACACTTTGAAGGAAAATAAGAAGGGAAGCCCCGAAACTCCCGAAGCCCGAAGTCCTGAAGTAAATCGTGATCGTCCACTCTGGAGAACGCATGGCACCTAATATTTAACTCTAGGGATTATTCCTAGCGTTATACCTCATGCAACTTTGACATGCCGAATACATGTGATTCGTTGATCTAAATCGCTCTTGGGATCTTCGTCATTGGAAAAATAAAACCGCCCACTGTTTGTATTTTAAGCCCAAAATGGGCTACTTTGAATGTTGCGCTTGGATGCTTCATGTGCAGACCATGAACTTGGATGACATTTTTCCCTTGAAAACTATATGTGATAACATTTGGCTCCACATAGGATGGCATGCTCCCTGTGAGTTGCCAAGAACGGGCAGTTCCAGTGCCTTAGTTGTTGGGCTATGGCGTCGAGCTCAAAATATTTCGTAGAAGAAAATAGGTAGATATGTTCACTCCTCTGCCTACTAAAAGAAAGAAAACACACATGATCCAGAAGGATCTTATATATGTACACTCCTAGACTAACTGATTTTTACAAAGTGCTAGGTGAAAGAAAACTTCCACCATAGCCATTCGAGTAGCCTCCTAACTGAAAATTTATTTACTTTTTCACTGATAAGCAAGGGATAACAACATAGTGACAACAAACTGATTGCATTCTTCATATTTCATCCTAATGATGGAGGTGATATAAGTCTTGGGGGCTTCAATACATTGAGGAAATGCAACTCCATGTATTCCCCTAAATGGTCATAAAATAGGTGGCAAAGCTTTCTGGGTCGATAAAAGAAAACCTGCTCTGCTTTACAGCTTCTCACATTTGGTTGAATGTCTATGGAGAGAATGGGTGAGTGAAAGGCTCATGCATGCCGTTGATCCACTTATATTTTTCCTTCTCTGATAATGTATGTTAGCTGATGCCAAGAAATCTCCTCATGTAGATAAATGGATGACTCTTTCTCTCTATCATGTTGCTCTTGGTAAAATATTTCACTTTCATTAGAAGGCTGGATGTTGATGCCTTTCTCTTTGATAAACACCTCAGCATCTTCATCACTCTCTCCATAATGATGAAATAGAGGAGGAGTCTTGAATGACATGCCAAGAGGTATCTTCTGCCCAACATGAGAAAACTGCTCTTTATTATCAAACACGGGCTTCCTTTCAAGATTTGATCCAGGAAGCAATATCTTATCATTATCATATGAGTCAAAACAAGGTTGCTCATATCTAGGCTTTTTAGAGACAGGGCTACAAAGAAAATCAACTTCCAGAACAGACTCAATTTCTACACTTTCCTTACTGAGACAACAAACATAGTTTTCATCAGATGCAGATGAACAGGGAAGAGAAAAAATTGATTCCTCATCCAAGGAATCTTCTTCATTTTCACATCCTTCATAAGAAATAGTTATAACCTAAACACAGTCTTTATATTCCTCACAATAGCTATGATAAATAAACTCATAGGAATAAAACTTTTGACAATGCCTATTGAAAGCTTCATGAAACTCTTCAAGTGAAGAAATGCTAGAAGGCTCAAGAGATTGATACCAATCACGAGCATCTCCCTGAAGAGAGAACATAAAAAGATTCATATGTATGTCTTCATGTTGGATGTCAAGTTGTTGCATCAAAGCATGAAATTATTTAACATGTTCAAGAGGGTTGCCAATCTTACCTTCGTAAAATCTTGGAAGCATGTCATGCCATTCATCAACTAGAGGAACAAGATGTGGATAACCAGCTATGGCTGAGAAATTGAATGGGGCAAACCTCTTGTCCAGGATATCCTCCATAGCCATTTAATTTGTCTCCTTTCAATGCAGTCACCAACAGATTCTGCATAGTGGAGTCACCAATAGATTTTTAAACAATGGAGTCACCATGGTGAAATATAAGTAGTCCGTGTTAGTACCAATTCTTGCATGATGGTGTTTTCTCTCCGATTTTAAGCCTCTGGTGTAAACACATAGAAGTCGGGTTTGAAAATCGGTCGAGTGTGTTTCATTCAAAGGCTGCAGCCATAAGCACCGAGCACATCCCACAGGAGAATTCAATTTCGGGCTTAAAATCAAGCAAGCGGGCATTTTGTTTTCGATGACAAGGATCCATCAACGGAGCAGAGCAATGGCCGGTGGGTAATAACAGTCAATCGAGTCGCACCAAGTATAGCGGGGAAGTTTTCAAGGAAATGAATGGTCGGAGTCCTCTGTGAGGAGCTCGCGAAGTTACGAGGGTCGTTGATCTTGAGTCGCGAGGATTGTGGAAAGAAAAGAAGTATACCCGTGTCACCATCTCACGTCTCGGGACTTCTTAAAAGGGGAGAACGAAGGCTCTACCCTCCAACTCGCGAGATTGCGAGTTATGAGAAGTGTTCAAAGGGAAGTCAACCTTCGCTGACCATCTCGCGTCTCAGGACTTCGCAAAGGGAGAATGCTAAAGCTTGACACTCCGGGGTGAGGTCGTGAGCTGCGAGAGGTGCTACCACCTGAGCCCTGGCCGACGGTTACGTGTGGAGCGCGCCGACAAGGAAAGGATCTGGACCTGTATCACTGTATCGGGTATCGGGAATTTGAAGCACGAGGACCAGCCTCCTCCCAGCCACGAGACATGAAGTGTTGAAGGCGTCCAAAATTTGGGCCCACAATATCGTCGAATGTCATCAGGGTCGTCCGATCAAAGAGGGGCAAGTGGCGCACGATCGGGCTATCTCGCCACCTCGCTTATCGTAACTTTGAAGCACGAGGATCAGCCTCCTCCCAGCTACGAGACACGAAGCGCCGAAAGCGCCTTTGAGGATAATCATAGGGTCACGGCCCATGGTCACTTGGGGAAATAGAAAAAGTTGTACAATGGGGGCCAAAATTGCCAAGTTGAGCTTCAGAGAGGGGGGGCACCGTGTTCTCCAGGTGCCAGTTCGACTTGGTCTCAATCCTGATACCTTCTTGGAATGAATGAAGAAGAGAGGGGGTGGTTGAAACCTCGCCTCACTCATTAATTGCAAGGTATCGAGGTCCCGACAGGAAGTCCGCCCGCGGTGGTCCTCTGTACTAGTTTTTTCCACAGAAGCCATGCCGAGTCCTCGACTCACCAGGGAAGTTTGTGCATGTTAATTCATCATTTAAGGGCTCAGCTACCCCTTAGCATGACCCGTGTAGGGTTAAGATGGCGTATGACAAAGGAGTGCAGGCCAGATTTGATTGAAGAGACGCCCCATCCTGAAAGTCTAAGACGCCTCTGTTGGGCAAATGTTTAGGATTATATGTACTTAGTTTTGATATTTTTCAAGGCATCGATGGTTGAGCAAGGCTCTCGATTGTAAAAGCTTTAATGAAGCACTGGTTATTCTGGTTATGCATGGACTCTTGAGACTTCTTGCCTTATGAATGTCAGTTTCTTTCATATCTTTGTTTGCACTGTGTTAGAATAGCTCGAAATTGGAGGATCCAGTCGAGTTGTAGCTGCTATAGGATGATGTAGGTTGGATCACTGTAACAGTTGCATTGTCTTTAATCGGTCTTGCGATTTTCTGAATGTTGAATGACTTGGAATTGGAGGATCTAATCAAGTCACCCCTTTGGTTCCCAAAACTCTGAACCAAGAAGATCTTGCATTTAAAGTTTTTCTTCTGCAAACTGTTGAAAGGCTTGTTGCCCGAGGTAGTTTTGCTCACTCCTCTCACCAAGTCTTCCACCTGCTCATCTTATAATCAACCCACTGACTGAAGTTAGATCAAGACCTCCTTTGTTCTTTACCTACCAGACCTGGTCCCTGAGTTAGAATGATTTTGTCCTGGGTCTCTAACCACTTGATCATCCATTAAACTTATTGTGAACATAAAACTGATGGGCGTTGGGATCTGCTCCTGTCGCAATCCAAGAGTGACTTCTGACACTAACATTTCTAGCGTCGTTGTCGGGGACGAAGTTGAATATTTTCCCCGAGATTGAACGACAACGATCAACTGATTTTGAAGGTGCATCAGATATCAGAACTATTGAGATTTCTACTGAGAACCTGGCGACACCACTGACGCGACTCCATTGGGGAATTCCATTGATGCGAACCCATAAACATCTCCATTGTTTCAGTCGTGGCTTCTAGAGGCACACACACAAGGTCTAATCTGCAGTTGTCGTTAGCACCACATGAAGTTGACCCAGAGAAGATTATCAGAAAGGGAAAGTACTCTGGAGACGGTACTTCTACTGCTAAACCAGGTATTTCTGATCATTTTCATGATTTTATAGAAACTTCAGCCCCTTCATTTCATCCTGTTTTATTTCCCTCCATCAAAGTTTCCCATAGTCTAAATTTTGAGAGTGTTCCTGTTGGGTTTTCTCCTCCTGGTCTCGAATTAGTAGGAGAAACTCTTGTCACCCCTTTTCTCTCCTGAGGTGGTACCCTGGTTCAGACCCAGCGCCTCTGAATATTCTCCTAACCCAGGTTTTATCACCCCTCCTCCTCCTATTATTACTGTTGCTAAGGGAAGGGAGGTTTTTGTGCCTTTGAGCCCACAATCCTGTTCTCCGGATTTGCTACAGTCCCCCTCCCACTCTGTAGGCTCAACTCCTGTCTTTCCACTTCAAACCTCGTTGCCTCCTAGTTCCCCCACACCTGTTATTCCTATGGCTGGTGCTAATCCCCCTCTAAATAGAATGGATGCCATAGTCACTGCCAGATATTCTCCCTTAATCCTACCCCATCCTATGAATCCTCTCCCTACTAGAGATTACCTGAAGTATATGTCTAAGTTCACTGGCGAAGGGGACATAACTGCGGAAGAGCACCTAGTTGCTTTCTACAATTATGCAGACAACCTGAACATTGAAAATGAAGATGTCTGGATGAGAGTCTTCGTCCAGAGCCTGGATGGTGAGGTGAGGAAATGGTTTAGGGGATTGGCCCCCAGATCTATTGTTGGAATTGAAGCTCTAGATGGTGCTTTCCTGAGGCAGTGGGGAGATAAGAAGGATTTCATGTATTACATGATAGAGTTCGAGTCTTTGAAGAATATGGAAGGAGAGTCTGTCTCTGACTTCTCCAAAATATTCAATAAGATGTATAATAAGATTCCTGCTGAGATAAAGCCCTCAGAAGCCTCTGCCAAAATTTCTTATGCTAGTGCATTCAACCCTGACTTATGTCTTATATTGAGAGAAAGAAGCGCTACCTCCCTAGCTCAGATGCAAGATGCGGCCATAGAGGTGGAATCGAACATATTAGCAGCTGATAGGCTGAGAAACAAGATTGATGCATACAAGAGAAAGGGAAGATATGAAGCCTCAACTTATGGCCCCTCGGTGCCTCACCCTCAAGTGGATGAACTGACCAAGATGGTGAAGTCTTTGTCTGCAGAGATGGAGAGAATGAAGGTGGAGGGGAGGCAAGCATACAAAGGTCCTCAAAATGTTGAAAACAAAGGATTTTTTAGGAGGCCAAACAATATTGCTCCCCCGAATATGCAAAGAGACCAGAGGGGAAGAGATAGAGAAGACCATAAAATTTAGGCCCCTTTTCAAAATAATTTTGTGGTCGATGAGGAAGAAGGGGAAACAGATGGGCTTGATCCTGAAATCCACTGCTTCAGAGATGCTCCTCCTTTTCCTCATCTCACTCAATCAACATACAAGTAATCTCTCGTGGACAGTCAGCTAAATGAACTTAGCAAGGGAGACAAGGCTAGTAGCAGCCAAGGCAGGTATAACCTGAGGTCCAAGAAAAATATAGTAGCACCTGATGTTCCTGAACAGCTCCCTAGAACAGAGAAACCTGCTAGTGAAGTAGCAGACAACAACAAAGGTAGGAAGGCCCAACCTCTCCCTCCAATGGTCCAGAGTCATGTTCCTGAAGTGAGGGAAATCCCGAAGCTTACATCTTCTTTCAAATTTGAGCATGAAATTCAAAAAATTAGAATCCATGTGCCCCTCACTGAATTGATTAAGCATGAAGAGTTCAAAAAACGCTTCTCTAAACTATTGTATTCTGAAGCCTCATGCCTTCCCACAGACTCCATCAATTTGCAAGATGAAAAGCCTGAAGTTATTCTAGGTCCTATGGTAGAAGACAGGAATGATTCATCCCCTCCCTTCTACACATCCTTGAACATACATGACAAGGTACTACACAATTTTTTGATGGATTCAGGGGCTTCCCACAACCTCATGCCCAAAACTGTCATGGAATAATTAGGACTAGAAGTCACCCGAGCCTACCACGACCTCTATTCCTTTGACTCCAGGAAAGTTCAATGTCTAGGAGTCATCAAAGACTTGGTCGTGACCTTGTTTCAATTGCCCATGAAAAGTGTGGTCATGGATGTTGTAGTGGTGGATGTTCCCCCCAAGTTCGGTATGTTGTTATCAAGATCTTGGATAAAAAGACTGGGGGGAACTCTGCAGATGGACCTAACCTATGGTACTATTCCAGTATTTGGAGGGGAACATAGGAGACTATACAGAGAAGCCCAACTGGCCTATATAATCATTGATGAAGCCAATCCTACCAACCATCCCATTTTTTCTCTGGACACTGATTTAGGTTCCAGTTTACTACAACTCACTAACACTCTCGAGCCTCCTCTAAAACTCAGAAAGCAGCCCACCACTTCTCATGGATTTCCTCCCTCCATCACCCCCGTCTCGAAAATGTTTTTTGATGGAGCCTTTTCCAGGGAAGGCGCTGGTGCTGGGGTATTTTTTGTGTCACTTGCTCAGGAAACCATATCTCTATCATACAAGCTAGAATTTGAATCTACCAACAATGTGGCAGAATATGAATCTCTTGTTCTAGGATTAAGAGCTGCAAAGGAAATGAGAATTCAGGAGGTAGCAGTGTTCGGAGATGCAGAATTGGTAATCCAGCAGATCAGAAACGCTTATCAGTCTAAGCATCCTCGACTTAGGAGTTACAAAAATGAGGTATGGGACCTAATTGACTGTTTCTTCTCAGCATTTAACATTTATTTTGTCCCGAGAGAGAAGAACACAGTGGCAGATTCCTTGGCTACATCAACAAGCAATTTCAAAGTGCCCTTGTCACCCAAATTCAGATACGATGTGGAAGTAAAATACAGGCCCTCCATACCTGACAATGTCAAACATTGGAAGGTGTTTGAGGATGATCTTGAGATCAAAAGATTCTTGGAGACTATCGAAGAATTTTCAGAGATGCATATTGACCAAGACTCTGTCTCTGAAGAAAAGCTTGATGGGGGTAATTTTCTGAATAAGATTGCAGAGCGTAACATTGTGCAGCTGCCCAGCAATCATATTCCAAGGCGACTGGTTCCTTTGGAAAGGATTTTTGATAGAAATGATGTGGCATTAAAAGGGGAAATCTCAGAGGATGATGCTGATACAACTCAGTGCAACATTGGCACTGAGAATGAACCCAAGTTTGTCAAATTGTCGAGAAGTCTGACAAAGGAGCAGAGGGATAAATACGCTGGACTATTGAGGGAGTTTGCTGATGTTTTTTCCTAGACCTATGAAGATCTCAAAACATATGACACTTCTGTCATTGATCATAAAATCCCGTTGAAAAAGGAGGCAAAGCCATTTGGGCAGAAGCTAAGACAGATCAATCCTATGTTGTTGCCTATCATGGAGAGGGAAGTGAAGAAGCTGCTACAGGCCCAGATCATCGTGCCACTGAGATATTCAGAGTGGGTGGCCAACTTGGTCCCAGTAATGAAGAAGACTGGAGAAATCAAACTCTGTGTAGATTTTAGAAACCTG
>SNQJ01S0121455.1:0-24210 GCA_010110895.2 Picea sitchensis | reverse complement strand
TCCATATTTTCCCCTTCTTTTCACCCAAGAATATATGAGAGATAATAAAACTTTACATTAAATCATCACCATCAACCAACCATCACATAGAACCTAATTATGCTTCCTAAGACTTCTTCACCTTCTGGAATTATTCAATTCTTGGAATACGATGATCTTGTGTATAATATTACTCAATGTATTCTCTGAAACTCCTCCAAGTTTCACTCCTTGAATCCTCCCCAAAAACAAGTTATAGAGAGAATGGTAGACCTTATTCAATTATGGTTTATTCAGGAGAGAGAACTTGTATAGAACCATACTCAATATTTAACATCAGGTTTTGAAACTTGCACACAAGAAACTACAGCCTGTACAATTTGAAATGAAATTGGTCTCACTTCATTTGTATTCTCTATGAAGAAGTTATGACTGTTTTACCTGTAATACATGTTTATAACTAGCTTCAGGACTAGTCAAAAACCCTATCTTCCACAGAGTGTATCTCCAAAATTGTAGCGAATAAAGAGCTAATTTTTTTACCATAGGTACCTAGATATGTCTTCTTAATACCATATCAATTTCACCATTTGAATCATTTTAGAAAAAAAAATTATAGCGAAAATAGTAAGATCACCTGTAAATAACATACCTTAGAACACATCACCAAAGACTTCATTCTCCCTCTAAATCCAACCTTCTTTACTTCAGATTTCCTCTGAAACTCAAATTGTGCATAAATGAATGTATAATGATATATATTTATACATTTTATGTCACTTCCTTTTAAAATTAGGGCCGACCTGACACTTTCTTATTTTGTAATTATTTTCTTTAATTATCTTCAGGGTCGACCTGTACTTCCTTATTCAATTCACTTTATCATCTTCAAAAAATCATTTCTCCTCAATCATGAGGATCCACGTGCCATGCCACCTACCACCAGAAACAACATGATGGATATTATCCATCCATGGGTTTTGTGTCTGCATGTGCACTGTCCTTCATTTCCAAATACCTTCATCAATCTTCCGGTCCAAAACCAATGACTAGGGTTGACATCAATCACAACAACCAATCTTCCAACAATCTCTCCCTTTGTCATTGATGGAAACACTCATGCTCCCCCTATCATCATGATCCAAATTTCCCTCCCCCTTTGACATCAATGGAAAAGGGTAGGGTTGCTCCCCCTGAGTTTAATGGCAAAAGTTAACTCTCTCCTTTGGGGCTGCTCCCCCTGAACATGTGGCACTCAATAATACATCATCCTTATTTTTTGTCTTTGGGACTTTTTCTTCCTTGGAATCCTTTTGTGTGGCTTCTTTCTTCTCTCTATTCTTCATGTCTAGGATGTATATGTTGTTCAGTCTTCTTGTTCTAGTTGCAATGTATCTTCCTGAGTTATTTTCTTTGATTTTACATTTTCGGGAGTCAAACGTAAGAGTGTATCCTTGATCACATATTTTGATGACACTGAGGATATTATGCTTCAGATATTCAACCAATAGGACTTTTCCTAATTTTACATTTTCACTTCCAAGATTTACAATTCCGTTTCCAAGTATTTTGGTAGATGAGTCATCTCCAAATGCAACATTTCCACCCTTTTTCTTCAAGATGACAAATTTTCTTTGATATCCGATCATATGAGATGAGCACCCACTGTCTATGAACCATTCATATTCTTATTTTCATTCTTTAGCGACCAATGTTATTCGACAGTTTTCATTGTGTGGAATTTCTTTCCTTTTCCATGTTGTAGTTGGTATACATACATTTGGAATATGATTATCTTCCTTCATCTCTCTGCAATCTCATGCTTTGTGACCAAGATTATTACACTTGTAACATACAATATTTTGATCCATTAATGGGTCAAATGGATTATAATTTCTGTTGACAGGTCTACGAACATTTCCGTATCTACTATTTTCACCATTCATGTAGCTTGCATATTTATTCCTTTCATTGATTCTACAATTGATTGCCTTGTATCCAAAATTTCCACAAGTATAGCAATGTCCAGGAAAGAAATTTTGATAACTTGGAGTAAGTGATCTTCTTTGTGGTGTGTTCCATATGGGTTCACGATCTATTCTTCTATAGTTTCCTTCATAATGATTTCTTTCATACCTGATGGGAGATGATCTTCTTGATGTCTCATTCCTTTTGAATTCTAGTCTTCTATCTTGTTGTTCAACTTGTTATGGAATGTTGGTTTCATCATTTTCATCTTCCTTCTATTGTTTTGTTGTCTTCAAACTATCATTGTATCCTAGTCTTGTCTTGTCATTTGGAGATCTTTGATTGATAAGGATCTCATCTAATTTTTCAGTGATTTTTTCAAACTTATTTAACTTTTCTATTGTCAATAGTAGCTCCCCTTTTGTGTGATCTAATTCTACTTTCAATTTCTCATAATCTTCTAATTGTTCCTTCAAGTTATCAATGGTATTTTCAATCTTGTAATTCTCTTCTTCACAACTACTCAATTCACCTTTTAGTATTATGTTTTTGTTTCTAAGCTTGCTATTTCTAGTTTCAACATGCTTCAACTTTTCAATATTCTCATCTTCTTGTTCACTCTCTGCATTGTCTTTGTATCCCCAAAAGGAATCAAGGTTGGTTTCTTTATCTGAATCTTCTTCAGAAATGATTTCTTCTTCTTTATAATTCTTTTGATCATCATCCTAGGTTTCTTGGGTTATGAAGAGGACTTCTCCTCCATCATTATCTTCTTCATCACTCTCATCTGAGGTGATGTCATCATCCTTGTAGTAGAAGTTATTTTTATTGTTGAGACTTCTCTTTTTATAGTAATAGTTTTCAACAATATGTCCTATTCTACCACAGTTAAATCATTTGGGAGCAGACTTACCTTTGTATCTTCCACTTCCCTTCCGGAACCTTCTTACAAAATTTGCTATTTCTTCATCAAGGTCGTTATCCTTGTCTTTTGTCTTCTTTATGGCTTTAAAGGCTACTTCATTGTTTGGCTGGTCACTTTCTGTACCTGTTCTCATTTCATATGCTATAAGAGACCCATGTAATTCATCCATTGTCATTTTGGTCAAGTCCCTAGTTTCTTCAATGGCGGAGACCTTAGCATCATACTTCAAGAGAAGTTGATATCAACCTTTTTGTCCTGACAAAAGGATTCATCGAGGAGCTCTTCTAATCCTCAGTAAAGCATTAACAGCTTTATCAACTCTAATAAAGATAGGATTCTTGATATCTTCCTTTCATTCATCTTCAAATTTACAAATTCTTCTCTATGTCTTTGAATCTTGACCTACTTAACTTTTAGATCGCAACCAAGTAGATGATACTTTTGAGTTTTTCCCGTACCTCTTTAGCAGTGTTGTATACCATCACTTTTCTAGCAATGGTTGGGTACTAATGCTCCTAGAATAACATGTATGAGTTTTGAATTACAACTCATAAGAATCTTCTCATTTGGATCGGTGGAGCGTGTGGGATTACATAGCCATTTACAACTGAGTACCAAATGTCTCCCCGATTTATTGGTAATTTTCTTTCGTAACTCGACAGCATAATTTCTTCCATCTAATGTTGAATCCCATTTAGTATGCTCATGAATCATCCATCTCATAAATGATTTTCCTTCCAATGGATTTAAACTATTCGAAGAGCCTGCTCTGATACCAATTATTGAAATCTGAGAGGTGACTGGAATATCAAATTACAAATTTTTTTCAACCTGGTTGAACCGTTCAATTATATCCAATGAAATGAACAATAGTATAAAGTTACACCAATACACCATACAATATATAGAAATGAAAATCAATGAATTTATTGTCAAGGTAAGTAATGACACAAGGTATTTCTGACCAAATATAAAAGGGTAGGATATAACTCCAAAATGAAAGATACAATCCTCAATATCAAAGAGGTTGATATATCCATATTTTCCCTTCTTACGCAAGAATATATGGCAGGATAATAAAACTTTACATTAAATCATCACCATCAACCAACCATCACTTAGAACTTGATAGTAAATTTCCTAAGACTTCTTTAACTTATGCAATTATTCAATTCTTGGAATACTTTGATCTTATATATAGCAATATTACTCAATGTATTCTCTGAAACTCCTCCAAGTTCCTCCTTGAATCCTCCCCAAAACAGAAGTTATAGAGAATGAGTAGACCTTATTCAATTATGGTGTATTCACTAAAATGAACTTATCACCGGGAATGCATTAATGTAATATTTAACGATTGATTATAGCTCACACACAAAGAAACTAAATCCCATACTATTTCCAATGAAATTGGTCTCCAACTTAATTTAGTTCTTAAAGTTATTTGTTTTACGGAACACGTAGCATGAATAGCTTGAGACTAGTCACAAACCCTATATTCCACGAGTGTATCTCCAAAATTATAATGAATAAAAAGAGATAATTTTTACCACATGTACCTAGATGTATATTATAAATCAAAATCAATTTAACCATCTTAATCTTTTCTATAAAAAATGTTATAGCGAAAATGAGAAGATGACCCGTAAATAACATACATTAGAACATCACCAAAGAGACTTCATCCTTCCTTGATTTGACCTTCTTGCTTGGATTTTCCTGCAAGAATTGACTCGTATTATGAAATGAATGTATAATGATATTTATTTATACCCTTTATATCACTTCATTTTAACATTAGATCCTAACGCTTTCTTATTTTGCATTATTTTCTTTAATTATCTTGAGAGACGACCTGTACTTCCTTTTCAATTCACTTTTATCATCTTCCAAGATTCATTTCTCCTCAACCATGAGTATCCACTTGACATACCAACTAACACTAGAAACAACATATTTAGCCATACTATCCATCCATGAGTTTTGTATGCGTAATGCGTATTCATCATGTCAAATACACATCAATCTTCTGATCCAAAACCCATGACTAGAGGTTGACATCTAGTAATAACAACTTCAATATTCCAACCGTATGTCTCCTCGTCCTCCATCCTCTTTGCTCCTTATATTTTTATTAATTAGTTTCCAAATTCTCATTAAATTTCCTTTTAGGTTAATTAATTTGAAAAACCTCCGTGCATATCACCCGATCGCCTAGTTTCACTTGAAAATCAATTTTATTAATTAATTAAATATTCTTATTTCCCTCACCACCTAAAAGAATTCCTAAAAGCATTCCTTGGTATCCCAATATTCCATAAATCTTAAAATGCCACATACTTGATTTCTAGTTGAGTTCATAATTAGCAAGTTCCAAAATATTTAACTTACTATAGTTAGAAGCATTTTTAGTTTTTTTTTCTTCGTTTCCTCTTTTCTTCTAGAGTTTCCTTTTTCCCTTAAGTTTTTTTTTTTTGTCTTTCCTCTTTTTTTTCCTTGTTAATAAAATCCAATTTATCAAAATTATAAAAAACAACCATTTACCTTTTTCTTCTTTAATTAAAATTAATTTAGCAAGTGTAGATAAACAACCATTTACCCCTCTTTTCTTTTTAACTAAAAATTAAATTAGCACATGTAGATAAAACAACCATTTCCCTTTTTAAATTTTTAATCCTCCCATTTATAATTTGACTTTAATAAATTAATTTAGTTTCTCTTACCCCCTTCTTATTTACTGTTTATTTATTATTATTATTATTTTGACCACATGTTCTCCTTAGACCTGGTTTTTTTTATTTCACTAGAATTTTGGTGACATTTTATTAAGGAAATTGTTTTAAATCCTTCTTACTCAACATCATTCATTTTTAAGGGCAGTAAGTTTATTCCTTCCTGTGAGATCACCAAAATTCCCGCCAGGCCTCGTGCTCCAAAGGGGTATAGAAACACTGCATCTTTTTTTGATTTCATGCACATTCAGCAATTACTCGATGCTCCATGAGTTATCCTGCGTCTCTTTTTAGAACAGCGACATCCCCTCCGGGACACTATGTATCCAAGGGTGCCATAAACCTCTTCGTTTTCCTTGAGTGGCCATTGCCTTTAGGATCGCTACATGCTCAAGGTTCCACTCACCTGTAGATGACTTTCGATGGATGTCAAACCAGCGAAGTCAATGCTCGTGAGTGATCTTGGCAGGAGACTAAGGGCCTCTAAGGAATGGGCCCTACCTTGTTATGCAACCCATGCCAGAATCATCAAATCAGGCGACTCCGCGATCTTCCCTCATGACATTGGGTTTCTCGAGACTAGGTAATGAATTAATCTGGTGAGCCATGGCGTAGTCGTTATTAGGTTGTGGTAGAACTTCCACCTCCCTCAGCGTCTTTGTTTGTGTTAGGCCGGCCCTCACTGGCATGTAGATCTGGTTGGAAAGCTATCATCCTGCATCCATCAATGGATCATGTCGGAAATAATAATCAATCATCATAAAACCTAATCATATGCTTGTCGCATCCACATCAATAACGATCCAAACTAGCAGTCCACTGCTTGACTTGATCCAGAGTCCAGGGGTTTCATCGATCCCTCTGCATCCTCAACGTCAAAGTCCACTTTTCGGAGAACAGATCAATAACACCTATCTGTAAATTGCAATGATAACATATAATTAAATCCATCATATCTCATAATCATAATCGAAGCGTAATAGTACCAATAGCTTTTGGATCCCTTGAAGCTAGTGTCCTCGAGAATAAGTTCGTTTAGTGCATGAAAGAAATGAGGATGTACACTTCTATGATTTCCTAAGGCGTACCTTAGGAAGGTGTAAGAGCACCTCCTCAAAACAATGTGGACAAACTCTTTTTGTACCTCCATTGCAACTTCATGAATTTTTTCTTAAAACTTTCAGGTACTCAATCTTGTTTCTTTAAATTAACTAGTGCAATAGTTCTCTATTCCATTTGGTTAGATAGAAATGTGGTGGTTTTTGTTCCTTATTTTATCCATTGACTCTAATTTGTTGTAGGATCATTTTGACTTGTATAACGCCTCTATTTTTCCGATATCGCATTTGTTCCTTTATATATAGCAAACCCATGAATCCATGTTTTCCATAAAATGGAATCAGCCACTTCTCCTTAACTCTTTCCTCATCTTTATTTTTAGGTTAACCATAAATGATGTAGAAGAGTAAAGAAGTGAATCTATCTTCTAGGTGATGACAATTTGCAATTGGACCTCATCTCCCTCTTCAAATTATTCCACCATAAGAACTAATTATGGTATATTGATTGAGTCCACTCTTCTAGTCCATATCTTGAATACTCCTTTGTAGAAAATATTTTTGTTGATCCTAAAGCACCAAACTCGAATCTAAGACTAGTTGCATGCATTGTTGACTAGTAAAATTATACTACACTTGACGTAGATTTGTGAAACAGTAATTGATGAATCATCATAGGAGGAGTAGTAATGTAAGTCGATAGAGGGAATTTCCTTATGAATTCCCGATAGATCAAAATAAATCCTCTACTAATATAAGTTTTATATGAAGGTGAAAAAACTCATTGATTATATCCTCTTCCTCCTTATCGCCTAAGATGGTTACCCATACAAATTGATATCAAAATATCACCGTTCCTTTTGCCCTCCACTAACATCCCAATTCATTGTGGATGTTCATTTCCTATTGACTTCATAGAGTCCCTGGGTGCTATTTTTTATCCATAATGGTGGTGACATCTTATCTTGAATGTCCTCAATTATCAACCCTACGTAGCTTTTGTCCCCAATAGTTGAACACAATAGTTGATCACCTAGTGGATCTACCCAATGTGAGAATACAATGAGTATAAAAAACCTCCAAAAATGGAATTCCTAGTTCACATACTATGCATCCAATAAATTATGTAGTACCTCAATAGTGGCATACCTCACCTAGTTCACCTTTATTCCATTTACATATTTTTCAGCCACATGGGTGGCCTATTTTGTACACTCACCTTGTCCTTAGATCCATAATATCATTGTAGACAACAATTGTACTAACATGCTAACCATAGAATGGTTAATGGAGGTTACATCATAACACTGGTTCTTGGATTTCATGCCATATCTCAGAGTATGGAATTCATTTTCTTCTTGATGGCATACATCTTTTTGCATGGTATCTCCCCTCTTTATACTATAAGTATGAACCAAGAGAAATCTTTGGTGATTTTCACTACAATCCACACCCTCAAAAGGTCCATATGTCCCTTTCATTCAATCATCATTGTCTTATCGCTATTTCTTTGTCACCCATTCACTCTCTCAATGATGGAGAGTGGATGGGAGACATAGAAATCGATCCTAAGATAATGATGGATTCAATGAAATGGACACATGACCATTTGGAGTGTTATGTAGTAGAATCATTGTAAAACTATTAGTCCAAAATCCTTGGTAAAAGTGCGGATTCAACTCTGGAAATCACATGTTTGAGAGGTACCAATTTTTAATTTAATTATAGTTTTAAATCAAAACCTCCTCTAAAACATGCAATAGTACTTTCCTACTTGTCAGCCTCTTCTATGCGGGAATGCATAATACCTTAGTGACACCACATTGGACGTGGAAATCCCAATGTATGTAGAGAAAACCCTCATAACTAAAGAAAACTTGTCTGGACTTGAAAAATATCATGGACACAAATTATCTTCCTCATTTGGCCAAAACAATCTCCCTAGATCAAAATTACATAATGAATCTTGCTTCAAATATTTATTAGCTAAAGTTTGAGTTCTCTAGATATGAAATAAATCACTAGAGATGAATAAATATATCATGTTTAGCTAGTCTATACTATCCTTACAATAAAAATAGAAAGAAAATTTATGTTTGTGGAATAATTTCATGTTGTTTAGGTTCTTTGCACTAAATTTTCCCTTGTTGAGAGGGACAATGCAATTAACTAGTGTTCAAATGCCTTACATGATTGGGTCTTAAGTGAGAAGTATGAAAACAATGAAAATGAAATTTTTAATAGCCGCTGTGTCATAAGCGTGTGTGTTTGGGAAGAGATATATGAAATAATGTGAATATCTCTATACTTGTTTGAGTAACCACTAGTAATAAATAGATAACATATTTAAGTAGGAAACACTATGGTTCATGTGTTAAGGTTGTGTACAATACATGATTCTTGCATAGTTATCCCAATATAGAGTATATATTAAGATAATACATTTGTTATTATGGATAAATGCCTAATTGACATGAATTATGTTAAAGAAGAACCTAATATCTAAAATATATTATCGGTGCCATCAATTTTGAACTCAAGTTGACTTCAACTAGGTTGATGTTAATCCAATATGCAACCACCAAAGTAGAAAGATCTCTCACATATATTGAACTCAATAGGAACTTAAAAATCTCCATCATTTCCATTGTTGGTTTTTTCCTATAAACATTATGATTGATTGAGTTAAAGCAACCTAAAGGAATTCATGTTCCTAATAGAGAATATTAAAAGATTTGCGTAAGAATTAGAATATAGATATACCTTCTTCTTACGAGATTCTCCCTTGGAAGTGGATGATCATATGCTACAAATTTGTTTATCCATCTATAAATTCCACATATTTTAAGCCCCAACAACACACCGGTATTCATCATTCCCTTCAAGGAGTTTTCCCTAACATCCATGCCATGGACCAATTTCTTACGCAGATTGGATAAATACTTATCAATGTGCCCTAAAACAATCAAGACTACGTTGTATTCTAGGCCAAATAGAGGGTATAATTTATTGACCCCATCCATTCTTATAATATATGATTAGCAAAAAAAAAAATCATCCTTTATATTGGAATAAATTACAATATCCATTCTCATTTTTAAAATAGGATTATTTTAGATATAAATCCATATAGAAATGAGTTTCAATTACCAAAATGCATCTCAAACTATAGGCCAAAACAAATTTTCAAATCACTCTTTTATGATACATGAGTATGAAAACTCATGTTAATTTCTATAGAAGATACATCCACAAATCAATCCGCTCTATTTTTTAGAATGATTTTCTTCCATTTTTTCAAACAATTCTCGAAGGCAAGACAAAGTTTTGAGTTGTTTGTGTATATTCTCACATATATAACTTTGTCGATGGAGAAGTGGAATGAATAATTTAGAGATTCAAAACATTTTTAAACCTCACACTAAATATTTAAGTAGTAAAACCTTGTATTGAATTTGCAGTAGGTGAAAAGTCTAATTTGTTCATTGGCTCTAATTTTGATTGTATTTTTTTTTACTACATTTCTTGAATCAAGTAATCAACTTATTATTTTTTCAGACAAAAGCTTAATTTTTTCTTTTGTTTGAATTCATCAATGACTCCCAACCTATAAAATGATGTGGATATGGTAACAGATTCATTGGGTTCCATGGCACATTAATCTATTAGACATAATTCTATTTCTCCATGACTTTTGATTTATGCTTGACATTACTTATAATGCCATTGTCTTCCCATTTTATCTATATACAATTTTAAAGTTGTTTATTTGATCGGTACTTTCTGAGACTTGAAACCATGAAATCCAAGAGCTAGCATGTTGCCTTGCTCTGGATATTGAAAGGAATGATATTTTCAAGTGTTTTCCATTTCAAGGTGTGGTGGATGACCAATTGGGTGGGTATTGATGGTTCCAACAAGGAATTTGAGATGCATTGCTAATTCTATTACTACCCACTTAAATAGAATCAACACTTACCATAGATTGAAGAACTTACACGTTTGTTCCTAGGGGACAATTATATATTGGGAATGACCTCATTTCCTCTATCTATAATCTCCATCACTACCCACTTGATTGAAGTCAACAATGTAGTATGGATCACATGTACATGATGGCATCAAGAAAATGGTTGGATGATGATGGAAATATCAACAATGCGGAGATTGAATCATTATTGCCTACTTTTCTTTTATCTTCATCCATGTGAAAGCGCATATTAATTATTCAATTAAATCAGTATATGATGTAATAGAGCCCATATGAACTGGATTTTATCATGGATAGCGGAAAACTACAAACTCTTTTCTCATTAATAAAGGTTCTTTTACAAAATTGTTTTCAAACTGCATTGATGGAGACGTTCCCCAGTTTCTTATTTCACAAGTGAAGGATGTTATGACTACCCCATTGACTAGCTTCTGGCGGAAGATGCATACCCTCACTCTGACCAATTGGTAGAATGACCCTGTTTGAAAGTCAACCACCAGCGACGAGGCACCAACTCCTTTGTTCACCGGTGCCAATAGTAGGAGGCATTACATGTTTTGATCAACTACAAGTGACAAGCCAGGAACCAACTCCTCTGCAACTGGCCTACCCATGCACCCGCAACCGCATGAATTTATGAAATGGAATGCATTCTCTTCTGTACTTCATTGATTTTGACTCATACAACCATTGTTGTAAATTATACTTGTCTGTTGTAGCCTCTGATTGTATGGTCTTCTTTATCAAGTTCTTGATTTCATAACTGCTACTTTGTCTCCTTCTGTTATTGATCTTCAATAATACATTGACAAACACCTTAGAACAAACAGTTCTTCATGTTGGACTCTGCTCCTATTTTAGATCGTCTAATGTGAACCATAGAGACGCTCTTCTCACCATTTTTTCTCATTTATATAATCTTCAGACAGGTGTGAAATTTAAAACATTGTGTCCTTTTAAGTATATAGGAGACTTTAGGTGCAGGAGATGTGAATCAATTATTTTTTGGGATTAAGCGCAATGAGTGTAAGTCATTAATCTATGACCCATATTCATGGGTATTAGTCTCAAATGCGACCCAATAATTCTCATGATTTGAAAACTCCACAGTTAAGCACGATTGATCGGGTGATGCTCCGCGAGGTGAAAGGGAGTTAGGCCAGAATGGATTGCATAGCATCAATCATCTTAGAATTTTTGGTATTGAGGACTTCGGTGGTCACCCATCCCACCGGTGTCACCCATCCCAAGGCATACCTCTACGTCAAAATGGCAAGCGTAGGAGTTTCCCCACCATCAAACCAGCAGCACTGCCCATTTGCAAAATAGCAAGAGTATTGTGCTTGCTATGAACTACTGATTAGGCTCCTTGAGCTCTTATTATTTAAGTATATAGGGGCTTCTGCAGTGTAGGATATTAGATATTATTTTTTGGGATTATTTATGTATAGTAAGTCATTAATCAAACCCATATTCATGAGTAGTCAGTGACCAATAATTCTCATGATTTGAATAGTCCATAGCACTCATTGCATCGGGTGATGCTCACGGGGTGAAGAAGAAGTAGGATTGAACCAGTTAAATGAATCACATAGCATCATTGTGTCCCTTTATTTGAACCATTGTACCTTTTCATTTAGAATGATAATCTTAGCAATTAATATCATTTTTTCCTTTTTATTCTTTATTCATATTTTCATGATTTATTCTCTTTTAATCATGGTATTGTCAGTTCGGTGTTATACCATGAAGGTTTTTCATAGATTGATAACAGTCATGGATCAGTTTAATCTTTTATACTCGATATCAAATCTCTTTTAATTCATAGAGACCAATTTCATGGAGACGCGCTTCCTTCAAACCATTTCATATAATCGTGCATCATAGAACCACGAGCTTTATCAAATAAGAAAATTACATTATGTTCCTTTAAAATATCTAGACCATATGACCGACGACGATGACCTCACATTAGACGTGATGAGTGCATGAGCACTTTATTAAATCAACCAGTCACAATTAAGTTCTCAGATGGGATGAATGGTAATGAAGATTTGATACGTTTTCCCATCGAATGTGATGATTCACAACATGTCTTAGATATCCAGAATGATGCTCAGCGATTACAATTGGATGGATCACATTTAAAGTTACGGAGATAGATCAACGATCATCTTTAATCTTACACTCATCATTTTACTATTGAATCTGATGGCTATGATTTAATCATGTATCCATATATATGGCTGACGAGATTTCGGCACTTAGACCTTCGAGTCTTTGAGACACTGCTCCTTACAATACTCCCGGTTTTGATATCGCTGATATGATCAGATGGTTCATGTCTCTTCCATGGAAGAGATCAATAGTCCACTTTAAACCTTAATTCGATCCCTTCTTTCCTTAATTGAATGGTTGTGTTTTAATCAAGCGTTGAGATGTGAGGCTGCCAGTATTTCAACGTTTTGCCTTCAAATATTTTTGACCTCCAACAATTCAACTCTCGATGACTGTAAATCACCTGAAGCGTGTCCCTTTCAGAGTTTGAGTTGGGGACTTCGGACATTAGATTTATTTTCTTGTTACAAAATTTCGAAGTAGGACTCGAGGATGGCGATAGCGCTTCGTCATGATGACATCATCACAATCCTATTAGACGCCGCGTGTCATTCATATACATGATATACACGCTCTTGTAATACCATATCAACTTGACACTTGTAAGTGTCTAAGTATGCCACATGTCCTTAGTTGATTAACAGTGCCAACATTATCATTTTTTCTTGGTTCAATCCAATGACCCTCCAATGTTTTCCAGATCTGACAGCCCACGATTTCTATCATGATTTCATATTTGGCATTCTTAGCGATGAAGGGTCCGACGCTCCATGTCGTGATCGCGAATGAGAGAGATTAAGCTGCACTAGATCCTCCTTCTGCGTGACCAGGTTATGACCGAGAGTAACAAATTTCATTTCAAGATTTGACCAACTCATAAATGCGTTGTTTCTCCCAAATCCGCGAATCCACGAAGATTCGTGATCCGATGCCATGTGCATACCTTTAAACCGACGACTAGGATCTCTTCATGACCTCACATTTCGTGAGTTCCCACAACACTTATGTTTGACTTTTCCATTCTTCAATTCAATGAAATGATGACCCTTCACCACATACCCTCCTTGACAATAGATGGTCCCAATGATTTCAGAATGATCGATGACTATGATCCTTTTAGTGCGATCAATGGTAGCGATATTTTTAGGAACAATCAGCAGGCGTAATCTTTTAGGATGATCGTCACGTGATGAAATTATGGCTTATAAATCGTGATTTCACAGGATTCATTTCTATTGATCAATGTCTCGAAATTAGTCCCGCCAGATCAATGGTGCAGATCTATTCGCAATTCATTTTCGGTATTATTTGGAGGTTGAAGCGTACCTCCCTTCGGAATCTGATTTCCGTGTCGATATTCCACTCATCTGATGCGACAACCCACATTTCTATATGAACTTCGATGGTCATGATCATTTATTATTCTCGAAGCTCCGCGGTCAACTTCTTGGTCGAACAACTGGACTTCTCGCTGATCGGACATGACTGAAGCCTCTCACCATTTTAGCATTGATCAAACATTTCCAATATTTTTCGCGATCAGAAGTGACATCTCTACAATATTTTCTTCATCCAGATCTTTTGATCAACGAATCATTGTTGATCCTATCATGATCAACAATAGACCACGAAATACTTTTGTACTTCTAAGATTTGATCTTCGCTTCAATTACATTTTTATTTGTTAGCTCCTCCTCATGAAGCTTGCACTATCTATCTCTCCACACAATTTGACATCTTAGCGATATACTGTGGCGATTTTGATCTTTTCAATGCATATTTCTCTCTTCCTCCGGGCTTTGTTTTATCAATCTCGCATTTCCTATCTTCTTGTTATTTGATATATTGTGTATCGATAGAAATATCATGTCATTAACAATAGAATCATTACTTCAGCTATTGACATTAATGACAATCTCTCTCATCAATGCTTACTTCATCATTCTGAGATCATCACTTGGTAATAGAGCATAAATGACAATATTTCCAATAGATGACTACAAAATATTATGTCATGATTGATCAAACAATATAAGTGTATAGGATGATACCAAGCATTTTGTAATGTAATAAATTCAACAAAGAATTTGGTAATGTAATCCTTTTTAGTGTGCCCAATTCTAGGATTAACTTACTTGTAAAATTAGTATTGCTCATATTCTTAGAGTCACATAACTTAACTTTGGACTCATGGGATGAAGTAGTGGCTAGTTGGACAAGTTAAGAGGATGAAAAATTAAAGCATTGTGAAATTTGATACCCATCGATCAAATATTGTTCCTATTTACCACTTCCATGTCATGATATAAAGAACAATGATTGTAAATGTATTAACATATTTTCATAATTGAGAAATATATATAGGGTACAAGCTATATCCATTTTTGTAAACATACATGTTTATCATGTAGATCTTTATGATAATGTTGTAAACATGTAAAGTGAAGAAATATATCATTTAGATTCATCCCATGACTAGTTTGATTAGTATAAATATTGGTGTATTGCATTTATGTATTAACTATGTGAGAGTTTTTGAAATGGCACAATGTCTTTGGTATAACATTTCATAGATTGGGATGGGTAAGAGGAGTTCAAAGTAAATTAATGGAATTTGTTGAGTGGGATGGCATTGGTATATAAGAATCAATCTTGGATCTGGGATTTTTAGCTATTTGGAAAATGAATAGATAATTTTAGCACCAACATCTCAAGAGTAAGGTCATGCTACAAAATTTTGTTTAATATGTGTGGACATGAGGTATTTGTGCAATAAAACAAAAGTGTTGAGCTTTATTTTTTTCAATCATGATTACATATTAAGTGGCAAGGGAGTGCTTCAGCAGAAAAATGAAAGAGTAAGAGTTTACAAACATTTGAACTTGAGATGCCTATGTAATAAGTTGTGTCTAGACATTTAAAATCAAAATCATAGCTAAGGTAGGGTTCTTGAGACTTTGGATTTTAACTTTTATTAATAATCTATCACCGAATATGAAAATTTATAATTTGTTAAGGAAATATTACAGAGTCTTTGTAACAACCCTCCTAAGCTAAGGACATCTTTCGATCAGCAGGAGTAGTTTTTTTTTTTTTTCTCTAAAGTGTGTGTGCATGTGTAGAAAGGAAACATACCCACTTGACTATACGTCAACTTTCTGAACCAAGCGAATTATGTAGTAGAGACTGAACTCAATCAGACAGTAGGACATATCATAAGTGACAACAAGAAGAAAGCCCCAGACATGAGGCTGGGCATCTACTTGGTAGTAAGAAACATATACATCGAGAGTTAGGCATGATGCATCCACTGAAAGAAGAATCGGCGATGGGTCAGCGGTAGTGGTAATGCCTTTAAACAACGAGACTAAATCCGGCACCGGAATGTCACAAGAGTGGAAGCGTGCCTTTAAGCGGCTAGAGACTCTTGATACGGCCTTTGGATTCGCTTCCATAGGACAACATACAAAATACTAAACTACAAGAGGAGTCTACATCCCAGCGACACGGACAGCCCTGCAATACAAAACACACCAAGTATACAGAGACCGGGGACAATGATAGCGCAAGCGCATTTCCATTTCGTTAATTACCACAAATGCGCCGTAATATCATACCCTAAGGGTAAACCCTTGCACATTTTCAACCTCCATAATAATAACGCCTTCTCCTCCCAATTATTACCATGTTGTAATAACCTTACAAAATAAAAAGCAGTGCAATTTAATCATAGTCATCAGTATTCCATTTAAACAACATTGACATCCCAATTCAACCTCATCCTAACATTCAAATTAGGCCAATAACAACATTGCGATCTAACGGTATTACCATATCGTAGTAACCTTGCAAATTAAGAGCAGTCCAAATTAAACATCGTCACTAGTATTTCCATTTATACAATATTGTCATTGCAATTAAACATCATCATAACACTTAAATTAATCCAAGAATAACATTGCAATCTAAACATTATAGCCATATTGTAATAACCTTACAAAATAATAGCATTGCAATTTAAACATCATCACTTCAACCAACATTAACAATTCAACTAATATTCTTATTGCAATTAAACCATTACCTATCATTTCAGACCACATCAGCATAACATTCCACTAATAATATTACTATTACTTTCAAACAATGATTTATCTTTGCCATTCTATCAAAAGCAACCTTCCAAAATATTACCAATGCATTAACTATAATTTATCATTGCAATTCTGCATAACACCTTGAATTTAAATAAACAGTGACATTATTAATAATATTAATATTGAAATTACACTATTACTTATCATTTAATTCTACCAACATTAACATGCAATTAAGAATATTACTAATTTCAATTAAGCTACTACCTATCGTTGCAAATCTATCAATATTAACATTCCATTAATATAACATTACTATTATTTAAGCGAGGATTTATAATTTCCGTTCTGCAAGTAACCTCCCATTAATATTACTATTGCATTAAACTATAACTATCATGGCAAGATTACCAGAGTATTATCGATCAATTAATAATATTATTATGATAATATTACTATTACATTTTAATAATCAGTCATTAAAATGTTACCATTCCATTAAAAATGTCACTATAACATTATCAGTCAAGATTAATATTTCTATCTCATTTAAATAATCAGTCATTGAAATGTTACTATTCCATTAAAAAATATTACTATTACATTGCTCCGATCCAATATTAATATTTCCATTATATTTTAAAAATATTCAGTCATTAAAATGTTACTATTCCATTAAAATATTACTATTACATTATCGGTCAATTAATAATATTATTATCGAACTGCATTCGGCTTGTATTAACAATTTCATTAAACAATCTTAACGCAACAACTTATACGTACGTACCTGGCCCTCCACTAGTATCGACGTCAATGATTAAATTAAGAGGTATTTTATATTGCAACCACAAGTGCCAGCGTAAATAAGTTTTAATGGTCCCAAGACCTAAACAGCCATTATTGAATTTAATCGCGTGCTTGCCGGGTAATTTCAGCTGACACCATAACCCCAGGAATTCAACGCAGGTAACCCATGCTTTAAATGGGATGGCATGATCAACCGACCTTTTAGGACAGCAAAAACGCCGGGAGAAATGTGATTTACCAATGAAGTGGAAAACAGTCTGGCAGTAAGATTTTATTGACCCAAGAAGGAATCAATGATTTACCATAACGAGGGAAGTGACTATCTGGCAATATTTTTGGCAGATATCAAATTCTAATGACAAGGATGGCTAAAGCAGCGGCTGATTTATCTGTCGAGGCATAAGGTTGTCGGCGGTAATTAAGCGATAAAATTAAAAGACCTGGGGTACGGGGATAGGAACAGCGATTAAAACATGGCTACATGTCGGTGATATTTTATGACCTAGAAGCGAGGATATTGAACAACCGATTAACTTTCGCGTGGACATGGTAATTTGTGACATTTGTGATGAAACAATCCCACCGGCTTATTGATTCGAGTGCCGGACCAATTTATTAACTCCTCAAACACATATGAATAGGATGGATATAACAAAAACTTGAGGACTTTTATGCAGCAGACAGAAGAGACGTTTCATCACAGTGTCGCCTGGAATAGATGTGTTATGTCAAGTTTCCAAATATATATTTATGTTGGAAGTCTCATATATAATGATTCTACTAAAGTTTTTCACTATCTTAATTTGATTGAACTACGATTGTTTTTTTTTTTTTTTACTATCTAATTTTTTTTTTTCAAGAAAAATTACTCGATATTATAATAGATTTATAATGTCATTACATAATATAGCTATGTCGAGCTTGGTTACCAGATATTTCAGAACAGAAATGTCGCGAGGCTACTCCATCAAGCAGTAAAAGGATGTTCACACAATAGTCAATCAATTCGACACGCTGCCAGTCAAAAGACAATGAAGATATGACAGTGGAACAATGCCAATAAACTCAGATCGCTTGCCCACCTGGTAAAGCAAGCTGTAACAGTAAGCTCGGCGATCAGGAGTACACTTCCAAATAGAAGGAGATTCACACGAAAAAAAAAACGATCCTAGCATTCTTACAATTGAGTAGGCATATAATAGAAGCCCGGCGGGGATAAGGTAGGTTATAGCGGACCACCGTGTAATACACATAAACAATATGCTGAAACCGAAAGGCGAAGCGGAAAGTTAAGCCCACCTCAGATTTAATTATTGATCAAAATTTTGAAGTGGAATAGAGACTAGATCTACTAGCTAATATTTCCACTTTGGAAATCGGAATCAACACAGCCAGGCCAAGGGAGGATTTGAGGAAGATGCCATGGTAGAGATCAATAATTCCAGGGGACTATCATTTCCTTCGTTAAAACAACGCTTCTTTGCTTAAAATCGAGAATCAACTCAATGGAAGCGTACTTTCTGCCATAGCTTTTATACATTAACTCACCTTGAGAGGTGTGGTTTAAATAAAATTTAAAGAGTATAGGGTTGAATCCGCAGTGGGTTACACTTTAAACGACAATCACACTCTCAAGAGAATTTGAAAAACATTTTAAATGGAACTAAAAATGATTTTGGTAAAGGAGATATTTATTTTTCAGGAGGCGAACTATTTAAGAAGCTAGAAAAAATAAACATCTAATCGGGCTTGAGCAGCCAGCACGCCCTCGATTTGCGTGTAGAAATTGGGTCGGCCGGATAATTTTTTTCCTGACATATTGTTTATCTTGAAAGATAGATTTACGGTAGAAAAATGGCCAAGACTATATTTCAGCCCGAGCTTAACTGCTTTACCGGTAGAAATTCTCATAGCCACATCGACTTTGTAATGTTGGAAAATTGTTTTGGATGCATCGCTCACATGTTGTAATTAAGCAGTTAAGCGGTTAAGCAAAATCGTTTTGAATTGCATCGCATGTATAAGTAGTCGAATGGGTTAGTCGCCGGTATGAAGTTGCAAGTCGCGATTCGCCCGGAGTGTAGAGTCAGCAGTGGAGTAGAAATGGCGAAAGTGGAATGAGTATGTTCGTTTCCTATCACTAAATTTCCGTAACGAATGAAATATCATATTATAGTTTAATATTCATGTTTTTTCCTAATCCTGGCTTCGGTGAAGCGGATCTCTCTTCAGATTATAGCCAGACATTATTTATCGGCATTAATAAATTTTAGCTCACAGATCGAATCGACGTTTAGCATATATTCTAATAGATATAGGAATGGATTTAATGGTAATGTAAATTATTTTATGGGATTCGGGTCAATGAGAAAACTTGTTGAATTTTACACTTACAATGCAGATTATTGATTTTCTACATTTGAATCCGAAGATTCTGTTGAATTAAAATTATTTTACACTTACAATCCAGGTAATTAAATTGTACACCTGTCCAGATGCGAACTGAATTTCATTTACATCAGATGTGTGGACTCCTTTGAGTTATGATTCTCATCTGTAAACAGAAGAGAAAACCTGCTTTAGCTTTAGAGCCCATAACAATGATTGCTAAATAGAAAGAATTCTTATAATCTTGTCAATAATAACAAATGGAATTCATTAACACAATGGTACAATAATGTTACTAAACAGTTTGACCAGAGGATCTGAGGTACTGGCTATATAAAACCCACATTTGTTGGGGTTTAATTTTCAAAACATATGAACTATTGGTATTGGAACAATAAATATGACTACTTTATAACAATAGATTAAAGGAAAACAACAGAAAATCTGGTTGTAGATTCACAAGATAAAGTTGAATAACTAGCCAACGTTCTGACCTTTTTTTGGACGAGTCATAACCTGAATGTATTAAGCCAAATTGAGACCAAAATATGCAGAAATAGGTCAAAATTAACGTTGCTAATGCCAACGATGGCTTCAGAGGCGTCAAAAACCCTTTCAGTAAATAGATTTCGACATTCCAGTAATGCAAAACAAAAAATGGACAGATTCCACTGAATTAAAGGGGAAGGAAATGACACCAGGAAGGTGGAAAACGTTTGCTATTTATCCTACTTATATGCAGAAACAAAAAAATAAAAACAAAAAAAAAAAAAAAAAAAAAAAACCTCCTGTTTTGAAACAAATTGTTCAGCATGATAGCTTCAAATTTATGAGCAATGATGGGATATATACAAACAACAAAATACACGCAATTACGCTGACAAAATGAAATGAGAGAGTGGGAAAACCTGTTGGCAGGGATCGAATCGCGTTTGCAGTGCTGAGAAATAGAATGGCACATAGAAGTGAAACAAGTATCCTGGTCTATCTTTTTGTAGCAGCCATTCCCATTCAGCACTTCACAGAAGGATATGAGAAAATATGGGGGCTCCTTGTAATTTACGTTTGAAAATCTCGCGATGTGGAAGATGTCCGGATGAAGTTTTAAAAGTCGAGCAATCGTTGATTAGACTACGAGCCAGGCTAGAATCATAACTCAAAGAATTTGACATCTTCAGCTGGAAACGAGAAAATTCCATGGACCCGTTGTAGAATTATTTTAATAGGATTCTGGTCGATGATAAGGTGATCTAATTTATTATGTAAAATAGAAATGGCTAAAATAGGCGGTATAGGCAATTATATGTAAAATAAAATTTTAATAAAATGAAAGAAGAAAGATGTAAAATAAGAATTTTAATAAAAGAAATGATGAGCTGATGCTCAACAAAATAAAATTTTAATAAAATGGCTAAAAATCAACTATTTTTATTTTGGTATGGAAGCCCGATCTATACATAATTTAAACCTTAATTCCATATCTCCATATATAACGTTGCCGAGTTTAATACAATCCGATCATGTTGGGTCATTAATCTTTTCTTTGTTGAGTGATATCACAAACCATTACCTATAATTGAAAATCTGAATTAATATTTCATGGGTTCGAGCACTACTTTCCTCACGCTTTTCAAAGTTTCATTTGGTGATAATGTGTGACCAGAACGTGTGAATGATGGTGGATGATTTATGAATTGAGCAGATTTGCATGAGTATTTTTCAAAACTTACTTTGAATGCTTTACTATACATGTTGGTTCATTTAGATTATTAATTATTTGCAAGTGATTTATTAGAAATAATTGAGAGAAGCAAGTGTCATTATATATGCTTCATTGAACATTATAGAGAACCTTACACCTATAACACTCAAGAAGCATTGATCTTTACAAAGAACACCAAAAGAAACTATTAGTTTTAGGGTAAAAGGTGCGGAGCGATAATTTATTTTAAAAATTCAATGATTAAGACAAATGAATCATTACTCAATCAGATAGGACACATTGAAAATAAATGCATGAAGGATGACCAAATTACTTATACAAGGAACTCTTGTTTTTAATATGACTCAACAAACTCGGATCTAATGATCTGATGTCTATTTCTAATGCAATATTAACCAGTCCCAGAGACATCTGACTCGAATTTAAATGCCCAAACATAGATCCAACATGAATGATGTTATGTTTTTAAGCAAAGTGACATAGCGATATACATATTGGATTTTTATTGTCACCTTAGCAGATGCGGATGGATATGCATCAGCCTTTACCCATGGTAGTAAATTTTTTTTTTATATGTTTTAAGAAGCAAGTGACATAGTATACATATTGGATTTTTTATTGTCACCTTGCCTTGGTGCGGATGGATTGCTTCAAGTTGTATTGCAGTTAAAATCTAATCATAGTTAAATTGAATTAAATAGGAACTGAAATTATTCTATTAAGGGTTGAGAGGTGTGTTAAAACCAGTTGTCTTTTAATGGGAAAATTTTATTTAATTTAGCAGTTAGTTCACTAAATTTCTTGCATGTCTATTTCTTGCAACACAACTGCATGTCTGGCCCTGCTTTGAATCTTGCGCATGTTCAGTCACTGATCCATTCTTTTTATGAAAAAATTTGGAAACTATATGCATGTACACCTATATGCATTCATTTTAGATCAAAGGGAGAACTAGGTGTTAGCTTGTAATTTTGTGCAAACTCTAGGCTCCCAAATTTCTAGTATTTAAATTCATAATTTGTCATTAATTAGATAATATAGATTGGTATGAGGATGGAAGAACCAAGGTTCTCTTTTTTCCTCCCCATGTGGATGGCCAATTGCATTGTTGTGAACATGCATTTTATAGAATTTTAAAATCATTAATGCACTTGTCCTTTGTAGGATGTGAAGAACTCTTTTCTATTTAATGTGTGCTCTACCTCACACTATTGAGTGAGATTGGTAGATCATAATAACTTAGATACATTTTTTTTATGTTTTCAATCCAAGCATCTCTGAGTTGAAGACCCCAAGTGTTCACATAAATTACAATCTAGGACTAGTTTTCATTTTTCTATTCAAACACTTAAAGGAGTTTAAAGGAAGTAAGGACCTTTAAGTTTCCACATCTTTTTACAAACTAGTGAAAGTTTCATTTGCTTTTCCAAAAATTTTCAAATTTTACTGGAGTTGAGAATAATTCACACTTAGAACTTAATTAGGAAGAGTAACGAACCCTTATATATTCATGATATAATTTTGTTCATAAGTTTTACACACATGTCATTTGCACAAATTTCACCCATACACTAAGGATTTAAAGGTTACACTCTTTTTAGTATGAACGTCTCCCTATGCCCAAAAGAAACCCTCTTCCTAGGAGGATCCATACCAAAATTGAGGAGTTTTAAAAGTCCTTCATCACACCCTTAATCACATAATCTTTGAAAATCCACAGCCATAGGGAACCCTTCATCACCTAACATTCTAACACTTGACTAGATTCCCCACCACTATTGGTAGGTGGCCCCGGTCTTACCATTACCCTAATTTGACATTGCCACATTTGAAAATCTACAACCATAGGGAACCCTTCATCACCCTAACATTCTAACACTTGACTAGATTCCCACCACTATTGGTAGGTGTCCCCGGTCTTACGATTACCCTAATTTGACATTGCCACATAGATTAACCTTTGAACACAACATTACTTGGATCCTTCCTATTTGGATCAACATTATTAGGTTCATATGCTCAAGAAAATCACTTAGAGGCTGGTTTCCAATAGTTAGGAAATATGGAAAGTAATCCACAACCATGTATGCTCAATGCAAATGTAGCCAATTAATCATATATGTTATCTCTATATATTATATATTTAATGAAACCTGCTAATGATTCCATCTTGCATCATGCAACATGGCTACCAATTCCATCCAAAATTCCCTCACACATTTCAAAGTTTGAAGGGAAACTTAGTGAACACCTAGTAACCATATCATGGCTTTTCACGTGTGGTGTTCATCCAACACCATCAAATAAAACTCAATCTAGTTTCACTTTCTCCAATGAATCTTAACAAGACAATCCACAAAGTTGTATATTGACTAAGAATCTAGGTCACATTCTACTTCCATGTCTTTAGTAAATGCATTC
>SNQJ01S0121454.1:0-25109 GCA_010110895.2 Picea sitchensis | reverse complement strand
GACTACTTTGACCTTATGGGGCTTCTAGATGACATATGAGGGTCCTCCAACTTCGTAAGGCCATAACTCTCAAACCGTGAGAAGTTATGTGACGTTCCACATACCACCAGAAATGGAATGACATGTACTATCCATATAGAATATTATTATCTAAAAATATATCATAACTCATACTGTTATCCATCAAACAAACTTGGGTCCATTACCCAATCCTGGGGTCTCCAACTTCTCATGGCCATAACTCTCTAACCATGAGGAGTTATGTGATGTTACACATACCACCAGAAATGGAATGAAAAGAACTATCCATATAGGATAGTTTACTTGACAAATTAATTATTATTCATATCATTATTACACAATTAAGCATGAGTTCTCTTACTCCACAAAGCATATTCCCGTGAGGTCTTTCACCATAAGGGTGCCACTTTGGATTTCATCCATATTTACTTCTTATCAACCATGAAAAGACAACAATGAGTCATCTTTACATCAAACAATATTGGGTCCGTTACCCAAACCTTTCTACTACGGGGCTTTCTTCAAGGGTTGACATCAATGACAACCAACCTTAATCAATAGCCTTGACCTCAGATCTGAATCCAACCAAATCCAAAGATGAGGGGTATTTATCCCTGATTTTCCTCAACAACCCAAAATTTATTGGAAAAGTCCAGCGCTCCCCCAAAAAGGTGCACAGAGCGTTGCAACACTCCCCCAAAGAAGGCTAGAGAGTGTTGGCGCTCCTTGACAGTGGGTAGTTGAGAAATACCCTCCAAAATTCGTTTTTGAGTGGTTTATTCCATGGTAAAGGTTTTGTACTCTTAATCAAATATTTTCTCCTTCTTAAACCAGTCTTTGAAGGTGTCTTAAGTGTCCTTGTGATGTCGTCAGAGACACGACATAGGAAATATGGCAGTATGATGTTTGCGACACTTGTGACACTTACGTCTAGAATGTGACACTTGTGACACTAGTCATGAGGAAAATAGGTCATCATGAAGTGAGTAATTTTGATGTGTAACAGATTTCCCCCCAAAGTGAGAAGTTAGAAGACGTGATGACTGAAGTACTTTGTAGACTTTTTCAAGCAAGGGTATGGACTCAAAGAACCTGACAGAAGTTGCACACAACCATCAAAGAAATATCATGATATGTTTCAAACCCAAGGCAGGCATACCTATGCTTGGTTGACAAAGAATTGCAAGGTATGGATGCCATAAAATACACTGCAGATCCATAGTTGTACTAACAAAAAGGTATAGCCACCAAAGATATAATGTGGATCTATACTCCCATGACATGGACTGATTGTAGCCACGAAAAATACACAATGGATCTACGAGATGACAAGACATAGCCACAGACCAATTCAAAGTGGATCTATGTGATAGTATATGTGTCAATATTCAAGAGAAACTTCGTCCCAACCTGGGTGAAGTATATCTTAGAGTGATCACTCAACCCAGGGTCTTCTTACTGATCTCGATGTGGTACGAGTCTAACCATGTGAGCAGATGTCTTGATGTCAGACATGGAAGAAACTATTTGATTACCGGTCAATGAGGTAAACCGTTAACAAGTGTGATGGAAATCACCATTGATGTCAATGATTCCCAAGCTACCCTAGTACATTCCAATGAATGTGAATAAATGAGATGAAGTTGAACATATGTGGAATCATCCGATCAGGGATCAATAATGTAAACCCACTGTCAGACACAAGGAGGCCTGCCATTGAGGCATCTAGGTCCCAAGGTAATAACTAATTTCTAAGTCTACTTCCTAGATAATGTGTTGAAGTCGACAAGAACAGACTCATCGAAGGAGGGCCTTGATGTATCCCCCATCAATGACACAAAAATGACATATAGATGTAAAATTGGTAGATCAAATGAACATGGGCTGACATGGGTATTGAAATAGGATATTTGTGATGGTTGACTCTTGAGGAAGATACTTCCCTTGAACACTGAGGCACAATAGAAGAAACATGACATGGACCAAAACATGATGATGCAATGGATACGGTGACTTTATTCAGGTGACCCGAAGGTATACAGAAACTCGGAGGATTGGTTCAGTGTAGAGTTTCATCAAATTAAAATGTATGCAAAGACAAAGGGTTGTGTTCAAGGGTGATCGTAAGAGTTATTGGTAATGTTCTCAAAAACTTCTAGGGTTGCTTCTTTCAATTTTTTTCCCCCATCTAGATAGACGAGTACCTCTTTTTTAATTAACGAGCTCAAGGAGGGTAACACATGCTTGATATAACTCACCTTCGGTAAGTCCCTCTTCCTTTATTTAATGAATTGGAAGAAGTAAAGGTTCGGTCTCGTACGAGCCCTTCAATGTATGGTTGTTTAACAAGTCCATAGAAGGTAAACTCGGTGAACATTCATGTTTAGAGAGTTTGAAAAGAACTTAAAGATGACTCCAATGTTGTCCTTTTTCATAATGTTAGTCTCGCGAGGCCAAAAAAATGATAAATTATCACTCGAAAGATGCCCTTTCAAACCTTTTAACGAGTGGGAAAGGAAGCAAGATCACTTGACAATCTTTTCATGTTTAGAGAGTCTAAAAAGAGTTTAAAGATGACTCTAGGGGGTTCCTTTTTCATATAACCTTTACAAGTCTGAAAAAGTGATAAAAGTATACTTGGTTTCATTCTCATGTATTTACAAGCACGAGAAAGAAAAAAGACTAAGATCAGTATTGGTTTCATTTTTACACAAGCTTGAAACAAAATTAAATGTATGCTTGAAAAATTCCCACTGTAATTTCCAAAAGTAGGGATACCCATGGATGGTTGGTGCTCTTCCCCCATCTTGAAAATCTAGTGGCTTAACTCCAGAATGATAATCAAAGACTAGAGACATGCCTCCCAATATTAAATCCATTCATCGACTTTGAGGTTGTCACCAATTTTTGTACTAGATGGAGAAAAAGGATACAGGTGGATGAAATGAAGGTTCAAATATGAGACCTGACGAAAGACTCAACAAGAAAACTATGAGATCTGGCGAAAGACTCGACCTAATAAGAGAGGTGACTATTTCATTTTTTAACGATCTTCACATAGGAAAATAACTATGCTCAAGGCTCCGAGTTCAGTCCCCAGATTTCTGTTTCATTTTTTAACGAGCTTTCCACAGAGAGAAAAACTATGCTCATAGCCTTTGTTTCATTTTTTAACGAGATTTCCATAGAGAAGAGAAAACTGTGCTCGTAGACTCTTTCTTGATTATGGTTTCCAAGAGGATAATGCTTTGGAAGGACACCATGGAAAGGGACAAAAATTGGTCATGGCCTCCAAGAGATCTTCACTGGATGGATGAAAAACACTCTAGAAGGAACACATGTCGAGGGCCACGACAGGGGTAAGGATATCAAGCTCCAATAGCCCTACCGAATATATCACCATGTCAACTACCAGATCTAATTCATCGAAAGTTGAAATCATGGGAGACAATTCCACATAATTGACCTATGGCAGGGATTATACCGACTGGATATAAGATCCATTTAGGGAGGTCATGGGGTTGGTGGTCAAGTCAGGGCCAACACATGAAAGTTGATCAATAGCCACAATTATTACTTCGTGAGGGAAATATATCACATGAAAATGAGTGGACACAATAGCTTTCATAGCATAGACATAATCTCTCCCAAGGATTAAATAGAAATCCAAGGGGTCCTGGACTACCATAAAATCAATAAAGACAATTTTCCCTCCCAAAGTTACAGGAAACTGGGGAAGGATCCCTAAAGGGTGACTGGTTCTTCTATTAAAAGAGAACAGATTCTGGGTAACTCGAACAATAAGGATAACCAAAAGCTTGCCAAGAAATAGAGGAAAAAATACTAACAGATGAACCTTCATCTATCAGTGTATGAGGAACGTCCCGACCACAAACCTGTACCGTAATATTGAAAGGAATGTGAGAGGGAAGATGAGGTACAGTTATCACACCCCAATCAAAAAGGATGGCCTCATTACTTGGAGGGGGTTTCGCGGGAGAAGGAGGAATGCCCCCCAGCATGGTAGATTCTGTATCAATGAGAAAAATGTGGGTAGTATTAGGTTTACTCTCGAGCAAGAGAGTAGGATCGATTGATAATGACATCAAATTGACCACTTGGGTTTTATTTTCCAAGGAGAGAATGGGGTCGAAAGGTGGAAATAGATTGATCGCTTGGGTTTCACTCTCTAATGGGAGAGCAGGATCGACTGAATATGGTATCAGATCAACCACTTTGTCAACTGGTTCAACTAAGGACATGACCAGATTGATCACATGATCAATCGAACTGACCGATGAAGGGACCGCAACAACCACTTTGGAACTCGTAAGAGGAGGAGTGGGATTGACCACTCTTTAGAGGATGAGTGGGATTGACCGATGATGTAGCTGGAGCAACCACTTTGGCACTCTTCAAAGGAGGAGTGGGATTGACCGATGATGTAACTAGAGCAACCACTTTGGCACTTTTTGGATAAAGGGTGGGACTGACCAATGAAGGGAATGGATCAACCACTTTGGCTTCACTCTTTCGATGAAGAGTGGGGCTAACCAATGATGGAACTAGATCAGCTTCTTTGGTTAGTGGTTCAACCAAGGATGAAACTAGATTAACCACCTGATCAACCGTACTGACCCGAGATGGAACCGGATTGACCATTCCATCAACTAACGATGGGTTGAGGGAATCCTATGATAACTAGTGGGAAGTTGAAGTAGCTTCAAAAGAGAAGAAGCCTCGTCCATACGAGGACAAAGGTCAAAGTAATGATCACCTCCACATAACATACAAGTAATTTTGACAGTTGTCTTCTTCTTACCAACCTTAATGTCACTAGTTGACATGGCATCACCAACATGTCTAGCAGGGGATGATGACGTGGAGGACCACACTTCTAAGACCTTGGGAAGACTAGGGAAATCCCTCAGAAATTGGTCACCCTTATAAAGCCTGCAAGGTAATTTGGGTTTCATATTCTTTGTTTTGATCTTGTTGACCTCATCAACACTCCCAGTATGATTAATAGTAGTTGGTTGCTTGAATCCAACATCTAATATGGTTGGATCCAAGATCCTTTTCAAGTTCTTCTTCTTCTTCTTCTTATCAAATTGGCTACTTGCTTTAGATATTTCCCTAGGAAAATAAGGAGAAAGGGAAGGAGACTTGATGGGAAAAGAAGGAGAAAGGTCAACATAGGTTGATGTGTGGGTTGTATGATTACATATTAAGCACCTACATTCAAGATCATTGGAGTGGAAAAAAACCATATCGGTAACGCAATTGTGAGACATGCAATTCTGCTACTTCAAATGGAAGCTAGTTTCACTACCCAAAAGAAAGAGTGAATTTATATTTTTTGTTTGATTATGATGTATATAGAAAGTAAATTAAAAACCTTCAATGCTCCACTACTTTCAATTAGGAGAAAGAGTCCTATGCATATGAAAAATACATGAAGCGAAAGGGCTACAAACAAAGCATCCACTCAAGGAAGTGAGGTATGAAAGAAAAAAAATATAAAATTGTTATAAAAACAAAGAACACCATCAAGGATTTGATGACAGGCGGAATTGACCGCTCGTCAACTGGAGGAGTGAATCCAGTACGGGGTTGTCTAAATAATCCAAGCCATTTGGGTTAATCCACTCCGACGGGTTTAGTGGCTCCATTGGCTGATCTAAGTCCTAGGAAAGTGAAAAAACTAAACTAAAGAAACCAACTAAGTGAAAAACACCTGCTGCAAACTATATACACATATAATATATATTCACAGTTTGCTAACTAATATTTATAAAATAATAATCCTACTTATTAAATGTACAGTGTAATGATATATTGTATCTCTGTTGCCTATACAGTATTTACAAAATGCAAATTTTGATCGAAATCTGCAAAATCATATATGAATTGTCTTATGATAACGAAGCTAGTATTTTTGGATTTTTATAACTTTTATGAAAAAGAAATGAAACAACAACTATCTAACTAAACAATGAAAATAGTAATATGTGTTGTATATCTATCTAAACTACAGAGAATTCTCAAATTAATTGACTATTAAAATGCAAATAACAAGCTGACCTGAAGTAGCGTCTCCTATTTGTCCTGTGCACAGTACTCAATTTAGTTGTTTGATGGGGGAAACCCGCACTAGATTTTCCAAAAGCTTCTTGTAAATAGGAAGCAGTGACGATTGAATACTTAATGACAGAACAAACAAGACATATAGCAACAACAATTTTATATTTTACAAATAATCACATTAAGATAAATCCCTCTGCAAATATTTGTACATAACTGTTCATTTAACAAAGAAGGTTAACCTTCTGTGCATTAAATTAAAACATGATAATTGTTGTAATGTAAAATAAGAGACATCAAACATGGACACAATTTAAATGACATCACATCAACCTGTAACAAATTTTTACATCTAAAGTAGTCAATAATTTGATTGCAAATTGAAATGAACAAAACTTGAAATAAAAGTATGATATATTGAAAGCTAAAGTCGTACAAACATCCACTTTCATTCCAGTCTGAAACATCAATCCATAGTCTCTGCCTCCAAGCAGCGATGGTTTTTCTTTACAAAAATGATACATATAAAAAGGCCACAGGATCAAAACATTCCTGTGGAAATTATCAAAGCTGTTTGCAAAAATTCTGGGAACAATCTCGCAAATTTCTATTTCTATCTAAGACTAGCAACCTAATCCAAAACTGTGTAAAAAAAGCATGTTTAAATATGCCACTATCGATCCAATTCCCATTGAAATTTGTGTGTACCTGTAGATGCACAAAAATACAAGATTTCAGATTGCGTTTAATTGTGAAATCAACAGAAATTCAAATTTTATTACTAGCTACAGAATCTCACGATTTTGTAGCTAGTTATTATTTACAAACATAATCATATTATATCAATTCAATCATAACATAAATATATGCGATTTATCAAACAAATCCTTTATACTAATTCAAATCAAACAAAATCATTATAAAATCATTATTGAAATACCATACCTTGGTTTCAGGGATACGATTCGATCAGGCTAATTTTGAATTAACAATGGCAGTGGCCGCCTCTACATTTTTGAAAACGACAGAGCCTGTGGTCTTTTTCCTTTTATCATTAGCTTACAGTCTGTCATTTTCCTTGGTTAACACATTTACTCAGTCCTCCAAGGACTTGATTCGAGATTGTAGCAGAGGGACATCTGTATAATATCGGTCGAGCCATGAGTTGCATTCATTGCACTATGGTTGATCAGGCCATGTAATCATAGGTGAGGAATTTCTTAAATTACCAGGGGTTCCACTATCAAGCTTGATCCCAGGGAAGTTGGGGTCATCTTTAAGGCATGGTGGGAGGTTCGATACGTAGTCATAGGGCTTGACAGAACAAAGGCCGTGTGAGTATGGATACTCCTCGGTCAGAAATCGCTCGATTTCGGAATCTGAATCTTCACTTAATAAAATTGGTTTCTAATCTATGTTTTGTTTAGGTTTATTGCGATCACACCTTGATACCCAACACACATCCTTCTTACCCTTTCAATTGACATCATTATTACCCTTACCCTTTTTCTTTACAGACTTCTTGAGAAGATTAGCATTGTCTTTTAGGCATGATTCAGGCAGGGTGTCAGGTAGGTTATCGTTCGGGTAGGTCGAGGGTTCAACAGAGGGTAAGAGAGAAGGAGGGGGCATGACAGGCCTGACAAGGGTTTTCATGACCACTATTTTGTCGACTTGACCAACTTCAGGACTGGAAAAGCCATTCCTCAACAAGAAAGCTTCCCAACAGTCGCCAGTCAACCTCAAATGATGGATTATAACAATTTTAATTAAACAGTGGTGGAAGAGGCTGGAGTAAGCTTTCTCCCTCTTGTATCGTTTATCCATTTTATACAAACTCCAAAGGAGGAAATGAGGCATAATCAAAGGAAAATCTATGAAACTCATGAGCAGTCGGAGGTGGTATAGAAAAACTAAACCGTATCTACCTTCGCATGTAATAAATTGCTTAATAATGGCCAAAAAATCATGCCACCTAGACTTAAGAGTTGTGACTGGAAAACCTTTGTCACAACTGTTGATTTTCCTCAAGGTAAACAGGAGCGGCCATGGAACTTCATCCACCTTCGAATTCTTAAGAAATTTATGCCCCTTGGTTGGCAGACCAATGGTTGAGATAAGGAAATCTTCGTTCAATTCGAGTTGGATATCCCCAACTTTGGCCCTGCATCCATCGAATGTGAAGGCAAATTATTGAGCGACTACGAGGTTGAAACCCTCAAATTTTTCAATGAAAACTATCCAGCCATTCCTCTCCAGGTCCTCTCAGGCGTTATCAAATAACAACAACTTTTGGACACCATTGGGTTCAATTCGCACTACAGGAGCCATAGCAGATAGCACACGATCAACAGGGTAATTGGTGAGGGGGTTTGACAGGGTAGAAATAGAACCATTTTCTCGCAGCTTACCCAAAAAAAGGAGAGGCAACCCGAAATGCTAGGTAGGACATTAATGCTTATGCGAGCGAGGGTGGTGTAGTAGTTTGAGACCATGCATAACTATCATATCAATTGTACAATTGATGGTGCCTTGGTAAAGAGTTTCATTCAAATCATAATGGTGTATATCAAAAAGCATTGTAAACAAAAATGTCAAATGAATAACCATTTAAAACCATGACATACATGACCAAAATTCGATCTGAATGTTGAATAAACAATGTCATTTGCATGATTTAAAAGAAACCAATATGTCTAACATTGCACCAACGATTTGAGCCCAAAATTATTGTGTTCAATAAAACCATTGCATCAAGGATTTAATCAAAGACACTAGAATATCATATAACCATTGCATCAACGAATTTATAAATCGAAACCAAATTGACAATGATCAAATGCAAAGTGAGTGAAGGTTTGGTGTTTTGATATATGTACGACCAGTGGTAAAGATTTATGACCACATAAACAAATAGGTTCATAACAATCCAAAAGATCATTCTAATGTCATCAACATGAATCCCAACTGTAGGTTTTCACACTTGCAGTCGTGAAAATGAAAATGAGAAGCAGATACGCGAAAGCCAAGATAATAGTATCATTTTCTTTTTAACGAAATGTGATGAGTATTGAGGGTTCATAACCCTTGTGTAGGCAGCGTGTAAGGAAAAGATAAAATTACAAAATGGCTGCCAACAATGGTGACAGACTGGTAGAAGCAATTATCTCTGCCAAATGAACAATTCCAGATTAGGACAATGAGAATAATTCTAACTCAAAAACAACCAAAAAATTGTTTAAACATCATCATCAATCATAAAAAATCCAGCTGGTTATTTTAAAAGATGAAAACTGATAACAGTCTTAATAAAAGCGAGTCACGATATTAAGGATAAAATCTTCAATACTGTTGACAGAGCCACTGCTACCAGCAGGTGTCCATAGCCTCGACAGTGTTTCCATTTAACCCACTCTGATATCCGTATCCTGCCAGGAAGTTCCATATCAGAATAGAGGACATTTTAAGGTCAAGAGATTCCATATTTGCAAATTTTCATATACCTGACATTCCTTCGCTGCCAGCGGGCCTGTTCAGTACCCCAACGAAGTTATCTTGGCGTCATGCATGCATTTACCCGCTACCAGCAGACCTGTTCAGTATCCCAGTGGGTTTACAAGCACTTCCCACAGCTCTTTTAATGATTTTTTTGGTTTTTAAAGATATATAATTGAGCGGGGTGACGCTAAAAATTATGATATTTTGGACATATTTTTACATACCTTGAGAAAGATTTTTAAACTGAGCCTTTTTTAAGATCTAGAGATAGTTCATTAATAAACCAAACTTCATAGGAAGGGAGACATCTTCTGAGTTATTCCCTTAAGGAATAGGGACAACGTAAGAAGAAAAAGGATGATCGTGATAGGCTTCAATTATAGATTGGAATCAATAAACTTCTTTCAAACAACAATCTTTCTTTAACATGGCTGTAAATATCAGAAGCATATCATAATTGATGTTTAGACAAACTTTCAACAGTCATTTCAGGGGAAATTGTTTTCTGTTTTCTTTGTCTGAATAGTTCATAATGCAGGATTGTGTTTTTCAAAAAGTAAAAATTGATAACCATAGGGAGAAATCAAAACCAAAACAACAAAAGAAAATGAAAAACAAACAAAGGAAAAAAAATATTTACAAAGTGTACACAGGGTTGTCCTTAAGCGAAATACCTTTTTAGAGCTTGGCCATTCACCGGATAGGTGTCTGGTTGTCCCTCTAGACTCTGTAATCGAAAAGAGATGGGACCCAATTTCTCAGCAATTAAAAATGGTCCTAGCCATAAGTTCTGAAACTTCGTGTGGTCTCCCTTTCCCTCATGTGGTTTGTCCCATTTCAAGACAAGGTCACCTACTTCAAAGTTTCTGTCAGAGGCAGAGTTGGAATCAAACCATCTTTTGACCACAAGTTGATGCTGATCCAACTTTCATTCTTCTTGAGCCCTTACCTCTTCTAGTTTTATTAAAGTGTTAATTCGATTCTCCAAAGGGGGGCAGTTCTCTTCTTGTATTTTCTGTGATAGCTGCAGTGAGGGAAGAAAAATATGTGGTGGCAAAATTTATTCTCTGCCATAGATGAGAAAGAAGGGAGAGTTACCTAAAACTTTTTTCAGAGTTACTCTAACAACCCAGATTGTGTTTAACAGTGCATTATGCCAATTTTTGTGATTTTCAGTTACCATTCTCTTGATGATTTTAATCAGATTCTTATTAGTTGATTCTTCCAATCCATTTCCCTGAGGGTAATAGATGGGATAATATTTTAATTTAATTCCTTTTTCTAGAGTAAATTCACTCATCTCAAGAGACGAAAAATAAGAAGCGTTATCAAATACTAAACAGTCAGGGATACCAAAACAAGTAATAATATTTGAATTTAAAAAGGCAATTACCTTACTGGTATTTACAGCTCTTAATGGGGCAGCTTCAGACCACCTGGTGAAGTAATTTGTGGTTGTTATAATAAACTTATGCTATTGTGAGGATGGCGGATTGATTGGACCTATAATATCAAGACCCCACTGCTGAAAAGGAGAGTCTACTGAAACTGGTTGCAAAGGGAAGGCTGATTTCTGTATTCGCCCGGATGCTTTTTGACAAATAATACACTTGCGACACAAGGCATGAGCATCTCTAAAAACTGTAGGCTAGTAATAAACTGCTCTTAGTATTTTATGGGCAGTGGTATCCCCACCAAAATGCCCACCAACTTCTCATACGTGCAATTCTAGTAAGACCTTTTGTGCTTCATCTTTCTCGAGACAACGCATTAGTACTCCATCAAAATTTTGACGAAACAAAATACCATTAATCAACTGAAAGGAGGCAGATTTTAATCTTAACGCTCTTCTTTTAGTGGGATCCAGGTGACGGGGGGCTGACCCATGTTCAAGACATAATTTTATATAGTCATACTAGGGACTGACAGAGTTTTGTGCACAGGAGATTGAATTTTGATTGTGTTGTCCTGGGTTTGACATATCGTTTTCTTTTTGCTGTCCTACCGCTGAGTCAGTGACTAACTTGCATATCCCTTGGCCTTTCACTGTTTGTGCTGGGGTGATTTCTATGTCATACTCTTGTAAGGAGGTGATCAAGTTCACCCTCTTTTCACCTAGTTCTTTCTGCACTAACAGATTTCTAATGGTCGGGTAGGGAATGCTAATTTTCGTCCTAGATTTCAAAATATAAGATCATAAGTGCTTTACTGCTTTAAAAACAACATAGGGTTGCTGATCTACCATTGGGTAATTAAGTTTTGCGCCTTTGAAAGAAGAGCTCATAAAGGCAATTGGGACTTCATTATTTTCAACGTTCTTTTGAGTTAGGACAACAACGTAGGAGCGGTCAGAAGCAAATGTGTAGAGTGTGAAGTCTTGTGAAAAGTCGGGGCTCATGAGAGAAGGAGCATCTATTATGGCCTTTTTTATTGAATTAAAAGCTTGGTTTTCTAAGGGTCCTCAATGATATTGTGCATCCTTTTTTATCAAATTCTATAAAGGTCTCACCATTTCTAAAAAACTGGGGACGAATCTCCTGACAAAGTTTATCTGGCCTAAGAAATACTGCATAGATGTTTTGGATCAGGGAGGGGGGATTTTCGAGATGACTTGAGTCCTTTTAGGGTCGATAATCATCCCTTTTCTTGATACAATAAATCCTAAAAGCTTACCTTGTTCTACTGCGAAGATAGACTTTTTAGGATTCAAGGAAATGTTGTACTTATGACATCGCTGTAGAACGGATCTCAAATGAGCTAGATGATCAGTTTTGTTTTTCGAGAATACAACAACATCATCTAGGTAAACTATGTCAGATTGATTGATTAAGCCTCTAAAAGCGATGTCCATCGCTCTCTAGAAAGTGGAACCAGCATTAATGAGTCCAAAGGGCATTTTCCTATAAGCATAGGTGCCCCATGGAGTGTGGAAGGTAGTTTTAAGTTGGTCTAGAGGAGACATCAGGACTTAGTTATACCCTGAAAAACCATCCAATAAGAATAATCTTTCAAAACCAGATACCTATTGAAGGATCTGTTCCATGGGTGGCACAGGGTAGTTGTCTTTATCAGACACTCGATTAAGGTTTTGGAAATCAACACATAGTTGGATTTCACCACTCTTCTTCCGGACAGGGACCAGATTAGAGACCCATTACGTGTGCCTAACGGGGAAAATTATCTTATCATTCAGGAGTTTATTTAATTCTTTTTTGATGGTCGGTTCGAGTTTAGGGTGCATTTTTCTTAAATTTTGTTGAAACGACAAGGTTTGGGGTTTCATAGGAATGACGTGTTGTATGATGTTAGGGTCAAAGTTTTTTAGGTCATCATACGTCCATGCAAAAACATCTTTGAATTCCTTAAACAATTTAATGAATGCGATTTTCCCTTGTTCAGAACACCCCACTCCTAAATTAATGCACTGTGGATTGTCATTAGTTCCCAAGTTTACTTTTTGATACGATAAAGAGGAACTATTTGTTTTACAGTTGACTGATCTTTTGAATTTGTCTTGAAGATCATAAAATTTTTCTAATCTAGCTACATATTTAGGGATAGAATTTACCATGTCTGATGAAGATTCAGGAGATCTCGGATCTGGTATTACCGTGAAATCGCGAAGGTTCTCGTCATGAGTTCATTCGTCGATCACTGGGCCTTGGAAATTTTCTTCCATATGAAGGAAACTAATAATTTTTTGATCGTCATCGAAGACTCTCCAATTCGTGATGTTATCAGGAATAGATGGCCTGAACAACAGTTCGACGGAGAATGCATTCGGGGACAAGCCTTCTATAGGAAAGAGTTTTGAAGCTACGTTAGCTAATAAATCGGCTTCCGAATTATTCAATCTAGGAATAGAATTTATGTTGAAAGAAGAAAACGTATTCATTAAATTCCATACCTCAGATTGGTAGCTTCTAAGCTGCAGAGACAAATAGTGGATAGAATCCCTTACCTGTCTAACCACAATTTCCGAATCGCCAAAGACAACCAAATTTTGAATGTTCATATCTAATGCTTTTCTGAGGCCTTCCAATAAAGCCTCATATTCTGTTGTGTTCTTTGTACATTCAAACTCTAACCTACATGCAATCATGGTTTTGTTACCTGTTGGATCAATAATAATGCAGCCCACACCAGCTCCTTCCTTGGACTTTGACCCGTCGAAGTAAAGAGACCATATTTGATTTTTGTCGGGTGCATGAGACCATTGGGTAGAAACTGTTGGCTTCATGTATGCCACAATCTCGGACTGTTGTTCCGGGTTAGTGATAGAGGAAGTCTCGACCATGAAATTGTCAAAAAAGGTATCCATCCCTTGTATTTCAGGTGAATCAACAGAAGGTGTAAATGGTTCGTTGGGATAATTTAAATCTGCCACTGTGAACTTTAGGTAACATTCATGATTTACCTTGATTTTGTTGGGATTTCCATTCTCGGGCCACAAGTGAGACCAATCTGTCGCGAAATAGTCCTGTAGCTGCTCTGACCAGTCTCTACTTAAGAACAAACCATAAACTTCTGGAATATCCACAACAATAATATTAATCACTTGATGAAATTTGGGGTTAGACGATAATCTAATAAGCACATTCCTCAATTCGCCTATAACTTTAGTCTTTAACACTAGTTCGATCAAGTTGGATGATATTTAAGGTGGATGGTTCAACTTCAGCAATAATCTTCTGACACATAGACCGTGGCATTACATTGGATGACACTTTTGAATCTACCATACAATTGTGTACGATCCTATTAAAGATTTCAAAAGTTAACAAAAATGGAGGTACATTTCTGCGAGTACTAATGGCGGAATCTTGTGGCTTTTTACTCGTAGCCTCTAAAGATAATTTATCTACATTTGTTACATTATTTACATGAAGGCCTCCCTTCTCGTGAGGATCATAATTGTTCTTAGAGGAGGCCTTCTGAGGAACTTTTGGGTTATTCTGAAAAACATTGTTATTGCTTGGATTACCATTTTTTCTATTCTCTGCGATATTCTGTAACATTTTTTGTAGAAGAAATGGAAATTTTAATAATTCATAAACAAAAATGTTAGCCCTTAAATTTTTTAGATCTTAAACTAAATCATAATCTAAGTTTGGGTTTACATGACTCTGTTTAGTCTCAGCTGATTTAGAATGTTTTGAGGGTGAAGTCGTTGTGTTTTCAGAAGACGGTTTGTTTGTTTTCTTACTCCTAGTATTGTAGGGATGTACTGTCTCGAAATTATCTTGAAAAATGCTATCCGAGAAGTGTCCAAAAATGTTCGGAGAAGATTCATCTTCTTCAACTGTCTCTTGTTCAACTACCTCCTCAGGAATCTCAGGAGGCGTCACGTTATCCTGGGCTTCTGGAATCGTTTGAATAGCGAATTACAGACTTTCTAGGTTTAATCCTTCGGTATTCGAATTAGGTCGGTTGGTGGGAAAAGGCTTCCTAAACGGGGGTTTGTAAGGATATTTTCTTGAAGAAGCTTCTTCAGCCAACCTTTTCAAATATATAACTTGATTTGACAGTTTTTGAACGAATTTTGTTAATTTTTCTAAATCTGAGCTTTCAGGTTGCGTTTTATTTTGAGCAGGTCTAGGGAGGATTTCGATTTTCTTTTTGGAAGATGAACTCGTCTCTATTTCTTTGCTAGTAGTGTATTTCAAGCTAAGGATGTCTTTCTCAATCTGACTGGCCTCTTTAAAGGCCTCTAACAACGTGGCTTTCTTGGATCTCTTTCCCCAAATGGCTATAATTTGATGTAAGGCTTTCGTATAATATGCTATGATAAGATTCTCAGCAGGCATTGAATCTGTAGGGATTTAGTTCTTTAGTGTTAATAATATTTGGTTAAAGTCTTTTATTTTCTCTTTGGGATTCATTCTTTAACTAGAAATCTCCATGACTAGAACTTCTTGGGACTTATCGTCTCCAAACTTCTCAAGAAAGAAGGATTCAAACTTCTCCCATGACACGATGGTATGGGGCTGTTGGGCAAAGTACCAGGTAGAGGCATTTCCCTCGAACGTATAAGGGAACAATCTACAGACTACATCTTTGTGCTCGACATTACGGAGTCTAATGGCTAACATAAACTTTTTGATGTGATCTTCGGCGATCTGTTTAGAGTCCGGGTCAAACTTGGGGAGCCACTTCTCCGGATATTTGGGCAAGGGATGCTGAGGCCGGGGTACAACTACTGCATCTTGATCGAGCCAAGGTCTGGAAGGATTGTTCTGATTGGCCATTGGTGTGGGCAGTGTCGAAGGATGGGATGAAGAGCTACCTTCATCAGAGGATTCTTCTCCAAAACAAGAAGGGGAAGAAGGAGGTGGTGAGGGTGGTATCCTAGATCTTCCTACTGCAAGAGTGAGGATTGGATCTGTGGGGTTTAAAGTGATATTAGTGCCTCCAAGTTGTTCTCTGATATCAAAGAAATCTAATGGTTGGTCCAAAGGTCTATTTGGTTTCCTTAAATGGGCGAAGGAACTATGTATTCTTATGAGAGATTGGCGGACAATCTCTTGTACGTCACCACCTATAGGATTTGGGGTTATTGGTTCAACTGTGATTAGTAGATCGTTGTTTGATGTGGTTGTTGTTTGAGGGATGATGTTGTCATTTGACTGACTTCTTGTCACTATAGGTGATCGGTTGGGTGGTGGAGGAGTCTTACGACTGCCTTGTGCCATTAATAATTTTCAGGCCCTCCTTCTACTGCCATTTGTTGACAAGTGAAATTGACCGCTCGTCAACTGGAGGAGTGAATCTGGTACGGGGTTGTCTAAATAACCAAAGATGTTTGGTTTAATCCAATCTGATGGGTTTAGCATCTCCGTTGGCCGATCTATGTCCTAGGAAAGTGAAAAAAATAAACTAAAGAAACCAACTAAGTGAAAAACAGTTGCTGCAAACTATATACAAATCTAATATATATTCACAGTTTGCTAACTAATATTTATAAAATAATAATCCTGCTTATTAAATGTACAGTGTAATGATATATTGTATCTCTGTTTCCTATGCAATATTTACAAAATGCAAATTTTGATCGAAATTTGCAAAATCATATATGAATTGTCTTATGACAGCGAAGCTAGTATTTTTGGATTTTTATAACTTTTATGAAAAATAAATGAAACAACAACTATCTAACTAAGCAGTGAAAATAGTAATCTATGTTGTATATCTATCTAAACTACAGAGAATTCTCAAATTAATTGACTACTAAAATGCAAATAACAAACTGACCTGAAGTAGCGTCTCCTATTTGTCCTGTGCACAATACTCGATTTAGCTGTTTGATGGGGGAAACCCGCACCAGATTTTCCAAAAGCTTCTCGTAAATAGGAAACAGTGACGATTGAATACTTAATGACAGAACAAACAAGACATATAGCAACAACAATTTTATATTTTACAAATAATCACATAAAGATAAATCCCTCTGCAAAGATTTGTACATAACTGTTCATTTAACAAAGAAGGTTAACCTTCTGTGCATTAAATTAAAACAGGATAATTGTTGTAATGTAAAATAAGAGACATCAAATATGGACACAATTTAAATGACATCACATCAACCTGTAACAAATTTTTATATCTAAAGTAATCAATAATTTGATTGCAAATTGAAATGAACAAAACTTGAAATAAAAGTATGATATATTGAAAGATAAATCTGTACAAACATCCACTTTCATTCTAGTCTGAATAGTCTCTGCCTCCAAGCAGCGATGGTTTTTCTTTACAAAAATGATACATATAAAAATGCCACAGGATCAAAACATTCCTGTGGAAATTATCAAAGATGTTTGCAAAAATTCCGGGAACAATCTCCCAAATTCCTATTTCTATCTAAGACTAACAACCTAATCCAAAACTGTGTAAAAAAAGCATGTTTAAAAATTACACTATCAATTCAATTCCCATTGAAATTTGTGTGTACCTGTAGATGCACAAAAATACAAGATTTCAGATTGTGTTTAATTGTGAAATCGATAGAAATTCAAATTTTATGACTAGCTATAGAATCTCATGATTCTGTAGCTAGTTATTATTTACAAACAAAATCATATTATATCAATTCAATCATAACAGAAATATATGTGATTTATCAAACAAATACTTTATACTAATTCAAAGCAAACAAAATCATTGTTGAAATACCATACCTTTGTTTCAGGGATACGATTCGATCAGGCTAATTTTGAATTAACAATGGAAGTGGTCGCCTCTACATTTTTGAAAACGACAGAGCCTATGGTCTTTTGCCTTTTATCATTAGCTTGTAGTCTATCATTTTCCTTGGTGAACACATTTACTCGGTCCTCCAAGGACTTGATTCAAGATTGCAATAGAGGGACATCTGTATAATATCAGTCGAGCCATGAGTTGCATTCATTGGACTGTGGTTGATCAAGTCGTGTAATCACAGGTGAGGAATTTATTAAATTACTAGGGGTTCCACTGTCAAGCTTGATCCCAGGGAAGTTGGGGTCATCTTTAAGGCACGGCGGGAGGTTCGATACGTAGTCATAGGGCTTGACAGAACAAAGGCTATGTGAGTATGGATACTCCTCGGTTAGAAATCGCTCGATTTTGGAATCTGAATCGTGACTTAATAAAATTGGTTTCTGATTTATGTTTTGTTTAGGTTTATTGTGAGCACACCTTGATACCCAATGCACATCCTTCTTACCCTTGCAATTGAAATCATTATTACCCTTACCCTTTTTCTTTGCAGACCTCTTGACATGCTTAGCATTGTCTTTTAGGCATGAGTCAGGTAGGGTGTCAGGTAGGTTATCGTTCAGGTAGGTCGAGGGTTCAACAGAGGGTAAGAGCATAGGAAGGGGCACGATAGGCCCGACAAGGGTTTCCATGACCATGGTTTTGTCCACTTGACCAACTTCAGCACTGGCAAACCCATTCCTCAATAAGAAATCTTCCCTACAGTCGCCACTCAACCTCAAATGATGGATTATAACAATTTTAATTAAACAATGGTGGAAGAGGCTGTAGTCGGTTTTCTCCCTCCTGTATCGTTTAGCCATTTTATACAAACTCCGAAGGAGGAAATGAGGCATACTCAAAGGAAAATCTATGAAACTCATGAGCAGTCGAAGGTGGTATAGAAAAACTAAACCGTATCTACCTTCGCATGTAATAAATTGCTTAATAATGGCCAACAAATCGTGCCACCTAGACTTAACAGCTGTGACTGGCATACCTTTGTCACAACTGTTGATTTACCTCGAGGTAAACAGGAGCGGCCATGGCACTTCATCCACCTTCAAATTCTTAAACCATTTATTCCCCTTAGCTGGTAGACCAATGGCTGAGCTAAGGAAATCTTCGTTCAATTCGAGTTGGATATCCCCAACTTTGGCCCTGCATGCATCGAATGTGAGGGGAAATTGTTGAGTGACTACGAGGTTGAAACCCTCAAATTTTTCAATGAAAACTAACCAGCAATTCCTCTCCATGTCCTCTCGGGCGTTATCAAATAACAACAATGTTTGGACACCGTTGGGTTCGATTCGCACTACAGGAGCCATAACAGATAACACACGATCAACAGGGTAATTGGTGAGGGGGTTTGACAGGGTAGACACAGAACCATTTTCCTGCAGCTTACCCAAAACAAGCAGAGGCAGCCTAAAATGCCAGGCAAGACGTTAATGCTTATGTGTACGAGGGTGGTGTAGTAGTTTGAGACCATGCATAACTATCATATCAGCTGTACAATCGACGATGCCTTGGTAAAGAGTTTCATTCAAATCATAATGGTGTATATCAAAAATCATTGTAAACAAAAATGTCAAACGAATAACCATTTAAAACCATGACATACATGACCAAAAGTCGATTCGAATGTTGAATAAATATTGTCATTTGCATGATTTAAAAGAAACCAATATGTCTAACATTGCACCAACGATTTGAGCCCAAAATTAATTTGTTCAATAAAACCATTTCACCAAGGATTTAATCAAAGACACCATAATATCATATAACCATTGCATCAACGAATTTATAAATCAAAACCAAATTGACAATGTTCAAATGCAAAGTGAGTGAAGGTTTGGTGTTTTGATATATGTACGACCAGTGGTAAAGAGTTATGACCACATAAACAAATAGGTTCATAACAATCCAAAAGATCATTCTAATGCCATCAACATGAATCCCAACTGTAGGTTTTCATGCTTGCAGTCATGAAAATGAAAACGAGAAGAAGATATGTGAAAGCAAAGATAATAGTTTCATTTTCCTTTTAACAAAATGCGACGAGTATTGAGGGTTCATAACCCTTGTGTAGGCAGCTTGTAAGGAAAAGATAAAATTGCAAAATGGCTGCCAACAATGGCGACACACTGGTAGAAGAAGTTATCTCTGCCAAATGAACAATTCCAGATTAAGACAATGAGAATAATTGTAACTCAAAAACAACCATAAAATTTTTTATACATCGTCATCAATCATAAAAATTCCAGCTGGTTATTTTAAAAGATGAAAACTGATAACAGTCTTAATAAAAGCGAGTCACGATATTAAGGATAAAATCTTAAATATTGTTGATAGAGACACTGCTTCCAGTAGGCGTCCATAGCCTCCATAGGGTTTCCATTTAACCCACACTGATATCAGTATCTTGTCAGGAAGTTCATGATCATAATATAGGACATTTTAAGGTCAAGAAATTCCATATTTGCAAATTTTCATATACCCGACATTGCTTCGCTGCCAGCGGGCCTGTTCATTACCCCAACGAAGTTATCTTGGCATCATGCATGCATTTACCCACTGCCAATAGGATTCTATAGCTAATCAAGCATTAAAGGAACACAAATAAAATGCAAATAAGAATCCATGAAAAGATAGGGAGAAAGAGAAATCACTCAAAACTGTCCCGACAAAAAGCAGCTGGAAAAGGCAATTTCACATTTATGAAAAAGGTTTCAAGATCCAATCTAGAAAAGAGGGAGAGATAAAAATAAAAAACCATCAAAAACCAAATGAAAAAACTTCACAAACCAACCACAGACTCTAAGCAAAGATCTCTACAAAAATGGATACAAAAGACTAAGCAGAAGAAGGAAAAACCTCTCAAAAACGAGACTAACGCTCCACCAGAAGGGAGCACCGAGTGTTTCAACACTCCATAAGAAACTGTAGGGGAGCGCTGGTACTTTGGTGTGGTGTATAGGGGGGTGATGATCCACCCAAAAATTCAAAAAAATAATAAAAAAATTGAAGAAAAACTCACCCAGAAAGCATAAAAATTGGTGAAATTGCTAGTGAAGGTAGGAGACGTCTAATGGATGATGAACAACCAGTAAAAATGATATGAAAAGTGGTAAAAGCGAAGGTAAAATACAAGGAATGGAAAATAGGAGTCCTTCCCCAGTGGATTCCCTAATTTCTGTTACAGAGAAATCCCCCTTCGGATAAGTGGATTCCCTCTTGGGCCCTCGACTCCTAAGACCAACACAGAAAGGTACTAACGTTGGTCACTGACATACTTTTAAACCTAGCTAATTCAATCAAACATCAAAAGGTTACATACATATTCTTCCTTTTCTCTATTTGATTAACTTATCTAGGTTTAAAAGGATTTCAGTGACCAATGCTAGCACCTTTTTGTCTTGGTCTTAGGAGTCTAGAGCCCAAGAGGGAATCCACTTGTCTGCAGGGGGATTTCTCTGTAACAGAAATTGAGTTGGTTAGAGTCGGATCTGAGGTCAAGGATCGATATTAGGGAGGATCCACAACTGATGGAGAAAGGGGGATTTATCCCTGATTTTCCTCAACAACCCAAAATTTTCTAAAAAAGGCGAGTGCTCCCCCAAAAGGATGCACAAAGCATTGCAAAGCTCCCCCAAAAAAAGGCAAGGAGTGCTAACACTCCCTGACAGTGGTTAAGGGAGCGCCACCCTCAAAAATCCATTTTTGAGTGGTTTATTCCATGTTAAAGGTTTTTTACTCTTAATCAAATGTTTTCTCCTTCTTAAACTAGTCTTTGAAGGTGTCTTAAGTATCCCTATGATGTCGTTAGAGACATGACATAGGCAAGATGGCAGTATGATGTTTGCGACACTTGTGGCCAAAATGCGACACTTGCGACACTAGTCATGATGACAATAAGTCATCATGAAGTGAGTAATTTTTATGTGTAACATATGGCGATGTGATTTTCACTTTGGTAATATACTTCCAACATGAAGGTCCATGGTGGTATTCCAACTGAAGGGGAACGCTCTTCTATGGTGGAAGAAGCTTCTGCCATAATTGAACATGGTCGTCGAAGATGTGTCATGGGAATTGTTTGAGGAATGGTTATGGGAGAGGTATCTGTGAGAGGAATTCAATGAGCGTCAACTCAATGAGTTCAATGCCTTGCAAGAAGGTGGTCGTACATTGCCCGAGTATGAGGCCCATTTTATGGAGTTGCCTCGTTATTATTCACACCCAAATACCAAGAAACATAAGGTCAAAAGGTTCCTATTTGGCCTTAATGTCATAATTCATGCAAAGGTTAGGATTTTTATGCCTCAAACCTTGCATGATGTTGTCCAGAAGGCCCTCATAGTAGAGGAGGAGCTTATCAATGAGGGTCAGAGCATGACTCCAATGATAACAATGGGGAAGGTCTCATCTGGTGCGTAGCAACATCGGACACCAGCTATACATTCACCAGGATATCATGGTTTCCAGAGAGGATCCACTTTCACTACACCTCGATGACCAATGCCTTAGTAGTGGAATCCTTACCGAGGACCTCAACACCAGCACCAGCGTCGACCCTGGCAATAATAGTTTAGGCATGTTCATCAGAACAAACCAGGGTTCCAAGCCGGAGGGCCGACAGCTTCTACTTTAGGTACCAGTATTACTAGACCATATAAAGGGTGTTGGACATGTGGGGAACCATGTTACCAATGTGGCTACCTAGTGGAGAGGACCAAAGTATTTGGATCAACCAGACCCATTACCATGGGAGATTTGGAAAAGGCCCATCAGATTCATGTAGCAGTGAATAACTATTAGGTAGAGCACCAGTCGACTGTTGTCGAGGCATCAAGTACCATTGTTGAACAAACCCTTAGTATTTTGATAGATCTAGGGGCTACCGAGAGTTTTATTTCTAGTGTAGTGCTAAAAATAATTAAGGTAAAGGAATTCAAATAGGAGGAGTTTATCTTTGTATAAATGGTTTCATGAGAGAAATAGAAGGTTGATGGGAAGGTTACGGGCTATAGCCTTAACCTGGGAGAGTTTTTCACTAGGGACAATCTGTATGTCACAACCTTAGGGTATTATGACGTCGTGATCGGTACAGACTGATTAGAATCGCATGATGTGATACTCGACTATAATAAAAAATAGTTGAGCTTGGTCGATAATGAGGGACAAAGATGTGTGATTGTAGATCAAAACTAGGGAGTTTCCCTAAGGTTCATCTCTTCCTTCAAGCTACAAGAAAGCATGTGCAAGGGATGTAAGCTTTATGTGATCCTTGCATTAAACGAGAAGGGAGTAGTAGAAGGTCTAGAACGCCTTTCGGTGGTGAGAGAGTTTGCAGACATATTCCCTGAGGAGTTCACTGGGATGCCACCAGAGAGGGAATTGGAATTTACCATCGAACAAAATATGGGAATTGAACTGATAGAAATAACACCTTATCAGATGTCGACCCCAGAGTTATGAGAGTTGAGAATGCAACTGAAGGAGTTGTTGGACCTAGGAATTATATGCGTGAGTGTGTCACCGTGGAGGGAACCTCTTATTTTCATACATAAAAGGATGTTTCATGGATAATCTTCATTGACTACCATCAATTGAACATGGAAACAATCAAGAATAAGTATCCATTTCCAAGGATTGATGATCTGTTTTATTAGATGAAAGGCGTGAGGGTGTTTTCAAAAATCAACTTGAGATCAGGGTATCACCAGTTATGGATGAAGGAGGATGGCATCCCTAAGACCACCTTTAAGATGAGGTTTAGACGTTATGATTTTAATGTTTTATCATTTGGACTAACGAATGCCCCAAGGGTATTTATGAGTTTGATGAATCAAGTGTTCTGCAAATTCTTGAACAAGTTCATCCAAGTAATCATTGACAATATTTTTAGTTACTCTTGAATGATGGAGGAGCATGACGAGCACTTGCGCATGATATTACAGTGTCTACGAGAGATCAAATTGTATGGGAATTGTCCAAATGCTAGTTTTATCAATTGAAGATTCATTAATTAGGGCATGTCATCTCCAACAAAGGTATCACTATGGATCCAACAAAGGTTGAGGCTATTATGGAATGACGTACATCGACGAATGTCCTAGAAGTTCTTTCTTCATGGGTTTAGCAGGATACTATCGATGATTCGTCGAGGGATTTTTGAAGATAGCAAATCTGATCATGAAATTGTAGAAGAACAAGAATTTTGTTTGGGCCAAAAAATGCATAGAGGAATTTCAGAGGCTTAAGGAGCTATTGACAACAACACCGATACTAAAGGTCCCTGACATGGATTCGAAATTTTTCGTATGCACTAATGCATCAAAGGAAGGATTAGGTGGAGTCTTAATGCAAGATGATCGAGTGATCGCTTACATCTTCAGAAAGTAGAGAAGGCATGAGGATAACTATGCGACACACGATTTGGAGTCATTAGCCATTGTTTATGCCTTGAGAATTTGGAGACACTACCTTATTGAATGAAATTTTGGGCTAAAAATAGACCACTATGGTCTACAACACATATTTACGCAAAGCGACTTGAACACGCGACAACGACATTGGTCGGAATTGCTTAGCGAGTACGATTTAGAGATTACTTACATAAAAGGAACAATGAACAGAGTGGTAGATGTGTTGATTCAGAGACTACACATCTTTTTGGTGATGCCTCTTTAGACAAATATATGTGAAAATATCATAACTTTAAAACACGACGATGACTGGTACAAAGAGGTCAAGGATTCTATGGGACAAAACACAATGATGGTACCAAAATTTTATGGATGTACTGTGGACAACGACGGATTATTGAGATTTAAGGGTCGAATTTATGTACCACCCAACAACAAGTTGCGGAGTTTGATCCTAAATGAGGCTCATAGAGGAGTGTACATGGCTCATCCTGAAGTCATGAAGATGAGGGCATACCTTAAACCCTTATTGTTCTAGAAAGGAATGAAGGAAAACATAGTCAACTATATGGAAAGATGTCTAGAATGTCAGCAGGTAAAGGCTGAACATGGACATATAACATGATTAGTACATCCACATGCTATTATAGAATCAAAATGGGAGGTCATTGTTGGTCCCTGGTTTTGACCATGTTCTTTGCCTATACTATATACCACAGACCTCCAACTATATGCCAGTACCACCCTTTTTGACCTCATTTTGACATAATCAACATCCCTTTACCATTCAAAGGGGTCACCTAAGGTATTTTTGAATTTCAAGCTATTATTATGCATTTTAAT
>SNQJ01S0121453.1:5856-19613 GCA_010110895.2 Picea sitchensis | reverse complement strand
GGCACGTGTGAAGGGTCTTCACTGGCAGGGCTGAACTCTCACTCTGGGTGGGTAAACCCACCTTTATTATATTTCCGGGTCTCAATAATAACTGTTGGGGCTGACTTCTTATTCTGCCTATTACAATTGTCTGTTGACCAATCCGTAAAAGGGGATTTGGTCCTAATACAATTACCAACATGATTAATCCACAATGGGGATTAATCCTATCAATAATATATCAATAATAATAAGAATACTCTTTGCAGTTACATTATTTCAACATCAAGGAGGAGTTCTACCACGTAGGAAACTATGATGGCTACTACACGAGATGGATGAATCTGCGTCAGGAAAGAGACCAGACGATGCTAGAGTACACTAACATCTTCCATACTTTACACTCAAAGTTGGGTATTAGAGACTCTGAGAGACACATGGTACTAAAGTACCGTAGTGGCCTACATAGGCACATCCAAATAAATATGGATTTCTCAAACATCTCCTCACTGGGAGTTGCTTACCAATATACTATCAAAATTGAGCAAAACTTTATCCAGTGAAACAAGTGGGATTTCAGGTCTGCAAATATGCACAAAACAGAAGCATGGAAAATATGACCTTAACTCACAAAACAAGGGACAAAGCGAGGAAGGGAAACCTCAAGAGAGCCAGTCCAAGCCACAGGAAAAGAAGGTTAATGCGAAGACGAAGGACACTGGAAAGTGGTGTGAGTTCCACAAAATCCCCTGATGAATGCCGCTCAAAACAATCACTATTGGCCATGAAAAGAGTCGGACCTTGATTTAGAATCTGATTTGGAGCAGGATAAGGGAAATAATATCATCGATGTGGAACCTAGTGCTATCATCGCAACCACAAATATCCAACCATATGAGTCATAGGATCTCGAGGAAGGGGAGCTCCTCTTCCATTCACTAATGTCGGTGAAGGGAACCCCACTGCATTTCATTGTTGACAGTGGAAGCTAGAAGAACCCGATCTCAGCCGAGGTCATTGAGAGATTGAAGCTTCCAATGATGCCACACCCCTAACTATACACCATTGGTTGGTTGAAGCAAGGACAAGAACTTCACATCAACCAAAAGTGTTGCTTGTCCTACGACATCAAGTCCTTCAAAGATGAGGTACTGTGTGATGTTGCCCCACTCGAAGTTTGTGATGTTCTTTTATGAAAACCTTATATGTGGAAACACCATGTTTTTTATGAGTCTCAAACCCATAGTGTCATTATCACTCTGGGGGGTCAGCCCTACCGAATACCCGAGGTAGTTCTGACTACTGTAATTTTATTAATCTTGGCAAAACAATGCTGAAAAGTATTCTCACAAATTGTGAATTTTTTCTGCTTCATGGTTCGGTTAGAAGGGGAATTAAAGGTCACTGTGACCACCACAACTTCAACACATGATCTCTCTATGCAACAGAAATAGGTGGACAATCTTATAGAGGAATACATAGACCTCATCACTTCACTTGTAGGGGTGCCTATGCACTGTCAGGTCAAGCATCCCATTGATTTGATACCTGGTGCTCCCTTTCCCAATGGTCTAATATACATATGATCCGTTTTGGAGAATGAGGAAATAAAGCATCAAATTCATGAGCTCATTTGCAAGGGACACATTCGACCAAGCTCCTCACCTTAAGGAAGCCCAATTATGTTGGTGCAAAAGGAGGATGGAACGTGGCGACTCTGTATTGATTATAGAGACCTGAATAAAATCACTGTCAAGAACTGATACCCAATCCCCTAGATTGACGATCTTCTTGACTAGCTCAAGGGTGTCAAGTTATTCAACAAGATCAATCTAAAGTCAGGTTATCGCAGGGTTCAGATAGAATCAATTGATGTATGGAAGATAACCTTCAAATCTAAAGAAGGACTCTTCGAGTGGTTGGTCATGCCTTTTGGCTTGAATAATTCTCCAGTGAAATTCATGAGGATGATGGATGATATCTTGCTGTCGTTCACAAACTATTTCGTGGTGGTCTATTTGGATGACATCCTCATCTTCATCCAGACCTAGGAAGAGCACTTGCAACATATTCAATAGGTCATGAGCACCCTACAAAAACACAAATTATACGCAAACCTGGAGAAATGCTCATTCAACATGTAGAGAATCCAATATTTAGGATACATCGTGGATGACATGGGGTGCATGTGGACCCAGCGAAGGTCCAATTCATTTGCGATTGGCTAGCCTTGACAAATCTGACAGCGCTTCGCAACTCCCTGGGCCTCACCAACTTCTACCACATGTTCGTGTTGGGGTTCTCTCATATAGCTTGGCCCTTAAATCAAGTGATCAAGAGAGGAGATAAAGCCAAGTTTTCTTGGTTTGAATAACAACATAAAGAATTCCAAGATTTGAAACATCGCCTCTGTTTCACATCTTTCCTCACGTTTCCATACCTACAACAACCTTTTGAGATTGAGACAGATGCCTCATACTATGTTGTTGGTGCCATCCTCACTCAACAGGGACATCCATTTTTCTATCATAGTGAAACACTATTTGATGTTGTTCGCAGGTATCCCACCTATGACAAGGAGATGTACTCCATTGTGTAGGCATGCTGATAGTGGAAGCATTACATTCTGGGAAAGGAAACGATCATCCACACCGATCAAAAGCCTTTGCAGTTCATGCAAACGCAAGGGAAGTTACAAAATGACTGCCACTAGAAGTGGTCCACATACTTGCAACAATTCCACTTGAACATCAAGTACAAGAAGGGAAACACCAATCGAGTCGCCAAATGTCTTAGTCGACCTCCAGTTGCAACACTAACCATGGTGCTCAACTCTTGCGGGCATGAGACCTCAGGGTTGTCCCTATTATATGATAATGATCTTGACTTCGATGTTGCATATCGAACACTAGGTGCATGCACCCCAGTTGTATACTTTCATCTATATGATGGAATTGTTAGAAAATAATGGATGTGCTCATTTAAGCATAGACAATATAGTAATATTGTCACCCAACCATAGGCCGAAGCCACCCCCGAGCACCTTAACCTTGACAGAGAATGATTCCGGAAGAAAACCAATAGCCAACCAATGCTAATGCATAAAAATAACCAAGATTGATAAGAAAGTCCAACCATAACCAATAGAAAGCCCGAGCCTAAACCAGGAAACCAGATTGCGGCAGCTGCCGGCTGCAGTTGCTCCCCAGACTTGAGAACTAGCCCAATTCCTACAGTGCACACTTATTCCCAACTGCAATTCTGAGCAGTGTGTAAAAAATGAGGTCTGACTACTTGTATTTATACTGTTTTCTGAGCTATCTGGGTCGACTTCTCATTCTGGAGACTAAATACTTAATATTAATTATTTCCTTGAGCTGACTTGTCTTCTAGGGTTATGTTCAATTCTTTTGGGTTACTTCTTGTTTCCTGGAATATTCTATTCTTGTGAAGGTTACACATGGAGGTAAATATCTCCCACAACTACCATAATATCAACACTCCCTCCTAGCTAGGGAGGTATTGAAGGCAATGGTATTGAGCACAAACATACCATTCAATCGATAGCATCATCATAGTCGTATAGACTATCTCATGATTAAATCATGAGCACCATCATCACTATCAGTGTCATTTGACAACATCAACTGCATCATCTCTCAAAACCATACTCCATCTGAGTAATTAGACATGATGCTGAATAAGTCACTCACTCCAAGGAGTGATACAAAAACCATTCTTCTAATCCGGGCATATGTCCTAGAAGAATAAATGTCCTGGACCATTTTTCGTCTAGAGAATGACTGTCCATCAATACACTGGTCATCCATCTAGCTGATAATCATTTTCAACACTACTGATAGTCTACAAGGCAATCATAACAATGTCATTCAATAGAACACAACTGTGTCTATCCATAGTAGTACACAACAAAAATCCAGTGGTACACTACCACACCAAGTAGCACACAACTACTTAATTAGTGACACATAGTCACAACCAGTGGAACACATCCAACACAGTAGCATACATCTACTATCCAGAGACATACAATCTCCATAGCATTCATATCATCTGATATCAACCTACACATAAAAACAATGTCATGATATAAACTGAATCATCTGGGCCATTCTTCCACTCACATCTGTGAGATCTAGAAGAGCATCTTCCCTTATAGGGTAAAACATCAGTCATGAGCTACTGGACCATTCTTCTCAAGCATAGAAGAATAACTATCCTGATTTCTGAGCCTAGACCATTCACCTATCTGGGCCATTCCTTCGTCACTAAACAAAGTGCAACCTGGAGAGAATGAGTCTGCCCTAGGGAATGCCTGTCCCTGATTGTTGAACTTGGACCATTCACCTATGTAGGCCATTCCTCTGACATTAAACAAAGTGAAACCTGGAGAGAATAAATCTTCCCTAGGGAATGACTGTCTGGACCATTTCCTAAGGAAATGACTGTCCTGCACCAACCTCCAAAATGGACCATTATTTGAAACTGCTCACAACTGTGAGCTTCGAAAGAATGATTGTCCGGTGAGGCGGACCAGTTTTATTGAACACTACTGAGAGTGACTTCCAAGAAGAAAGGCTGTCCTAGACCATTCCCCCACACCGGCCACAAGGGGAATCACTGTCTATGGTACATCAACAATCCATCGAACCATTTTCATTACGAAAATTACTGTTCGATCTGGACCATTTTCCGAACTGGAAAATGCCTGTCCGTCAGAAATCTCAAACCACTTTCTGAACTTGGAAAGGAACTTCTCATTCTGGACCATTTTTTGAACTGAAAAATGACTATCCATAAATCAATAACACATCAATGCTCCCTCCCAAACTAGGAGTCATCTCTTCCCTTTTCAATAAGGAAGTCGTCTCCACGGGCTCCAACTTGTTTCTTGAGTATGCAAACTCTTTCATCTTGGATAGAGGCTTTACCAAAATATTTGCTTATCTGCTCAACTGTGGAGATATGTTGGAGAACCACTTCTCTTTTCTAGACCTTATCACAGAGAATTTAATGCTTGATCTCAATGTACTTCGGTCTTTCTGGAACACTGGTTTTCTCTAAAGGCTTCATATATCTCTTATCATTACAGTATATCATGGTTGGATTCAACTCTTTTGTTTCCTACTAGCTTATGACATTGTGGTAAGGCTCAAACTGGAACATATCCAAGTGGCACTTCTTATGTCATCATGAGTGTTTGTCATGGATTAGAAATCCATCATTCTGGACTTCTTAGTAACCATTCTGATACAATATCTCTGTTATAGAAATTTTTCACCACGCTTCTACTATGCATTAGAGGCTCTTCACCAAGTTGTATTCTTCCATCTACATACAAGAGTCTCTTTCTGGTATACCTCAAAACCTTGAGGTCTCTCTACATATGCTTCTTTGGTTGATTACTCTGTTGAGGAGAAGAGTCTTTACATTCATCTGATGTAAACTCCAACCCATGGATATTGTACGAGATATAATGTCTCAGGTAGAGGTATGTCTGGAACAAGCTATCATCATAGTCCTCTCCCTCCATCTGGGAGAACCCTTAGTTTTGGATCTCGCAATGCTTTCATTCATAAGTCTTCCATACACCATTCTTCATCACAACTTCCATTTCCTCTGCTTGATTGCTTCTAGTGGGTTCAGACCAAGCTGGTAGTCCTGTGATTCTCGATATAATGACTGGTTGTTCTGGCTTTTCTTTCTCTCTTGGAATTTTCATGTTCTTTCTCATGTTTCTCTTTAGCTCTCGGGTCCATGGAATTTTATATATATTCCATCCCCTGAAGATTCCGACTTCTTCCTTTCATCATAGGATTATGGATGTGGATGGACAACCATGGATACTTTAAAGGCTTATTTTCGAAGCAGACTTCTTCTAAAGTCAAATTGAACACGTGCCTCTTTTCATGGTTGCTACCATCAATGGGAACATGGATAGATACTTCATAATCCTTGATGGATCACATTATTTAGGATTAGCTCCCTCCTAATCCTTGCTTCATGCATGAATGCATGTTCTTCTTTTGGAATTATATAATCGGCTCCCTCCAACTAAGAGAGTCCACACTTCCGTCTGCATCCTTATTTCCCTCCAAAAGAGAGAGTCCACACGCCCTGCATCCCATTTCCTCTCACAAAGGTGTCACAAGTCTTTTCCTTTGATTGTTGACTTCTTTCAGCTTTATCTCTTCTAGGTTTCTTCAAGTTTGATTATGATTAATTTATTCAGAAGTTGTAATAGCTTCCATAAGAATTGTTACCAAATATTCCATTGTCAATGTAATTATATCTTTCCATGTGTATTTTGTCTCAGAGTCATCAACAAGGATAACAATCCTTATCTTGTTATTATTCATAGGTATTGTTTCTCTTTTAACATATTATCTTTTAAGAAATATATATGTAAGATATGTACATAAACTATGTAAAATTTCATGTACAAGAACTAAGGAAGAATATTGTTACCTTGTCTTAGAAGAAGAAGTTTGTTTTATCCTCTTGGTCTTCTTTGTAGGTTTCTTTCTCAAAAACTGATGCTCGTGTTTCCCTTCCTTTCTTTAGCTCCTTTTGACAATGATTCTTGTAGTGACCATATTTTTGACAATTGAAGCATTGTATTTTTAAATATATTTTCTTGATTTGGCTTCTTCCTTGAGCCAAACTCTTTATTCCTGAAATTGTTGAACCTTGTTGTGAAGGCTTGATCATGGTATTTCTTTTGAGTTTCTTTTGTAGTAATCCTTGATTTTCTGTATAGTAAGTCCAAAGTTATTCAAATGTAGGATACCTCTTCCTTGTGTTCATGCTTATGGCAATGCATCCCATCTCTTAAAAGCACTGAGTACTATATTTACTAGCTCCTTCTCTCGGGAATGATCTTCAATAGCTTGTAGTTGATCTCTTAACTGAGATATTTCACAAAGTATGATGTTTAAATACATCATCATTCATTTTCATGTCAGTTGGAGTTTCATTCTTTAGACTCATTACTTGTCCATGTTTGACTGAGAAGAGGTTTGTTAGGGAATCATACATCTTCTTATATGAGTCAAGATGGGATATGTAGGGTATCAAGTGGTATTTTATAGAGTCCACTATGATACCTATGGCATTGATGTCATTGTCTTTGAACTTCCATAACTACAACATTCTCAGGTTCCTTCTCTTTTCCCTTCTTCTCAACCGTGGTTCCACAATCTTCCTTTCACAATATCCAACACTTTATTCTTGGCAAGGATGAGGGTCAACTCTTGTCTCCATGCTCTGAATTTAGCTCCCTTCTAACTTGTTTTCCGGAATTTGATAGAGTAAGTCATAATTTCTTTTGACTTGGTCAACCTTTTGATTTTGACCAAAATTCAAACTTGACATCTTGCCTTGCTAAGAGTACCAGGAGATACACTAGGCTAGGTTGCACTAGGCTATCCAAAAATTAGGTCATTCCCTTCACTTAAGGTGCCTCTAACAAGAGGGTTAGTTTGTTGTTGCAACAACAAAACCGGTTGCAACAAAATCAGAATCGAAAGTAAATCCTCCTAATCTATCTTCCAAGTTAGATCAGTCTAAAGATACTGTGGGGCCCATAACCCGTTAGAAAATAATGGATGTGCTCTGCTTAACCATAGACAAAATAGCAATATTGTCACCTAACCAAAGGCACAAAGGCCACCCCCAAACACCTTTAACCTTGGACAATAATGATGTGCTCGTTAACCATAGACAATATAGCAATATTGTCACCCAACCATAGACCAAGCCTCCCGAAAGCACCTTAACCTTGACAGAATGATTCTGAAGAAAACCAATAGCCAACCAAGGCTAATGTATAAAGATAACCAAGACTCCATAAGAAAGTCCATCCTAACCAACAGAAAGTCCGATCCTAAACCAAAACTAGATTATGGCAACAAGCCCCCTCTGTGACTATGACTAGCCTAGTTCCTATGCACATTTCTTCCCAGCTTGCAATTGTGAAGTGTGTGTACAAATGAGGTCCGGATAATTTCAGCCTATATTGTTTCCTTGAGTTGTCTCAATGCACTTCCTCATTCCTCGAGACTAAATACTTACATTAATTATTTCCCTTGAGCCGAATTTGTCTCGTAGGAGTTGCGTTCAATGCTTTAGGGTTACTTTGTTTCATTTATTCTCGCCGTGGTTACACCGTGGAGGTAACACCTCTAACTACTATAATATCAACAGAATGATATTCCATCCGGGCCATCTCTCGTTCCTTCAAGCCAACATGCGGAGGCTGACGGAAGCTCATACCGGGCGACAGACATTTTGGTGTGGATAAAACAATGGCATTACTGCAAAAGTATTTTATTGGTTGAAGCTTCAACAATATGTCATTAGTATATTCAATGAGGGCCTCCTCGAGCAACATCTTTATATGATCTCCTAGTTCATCATCTTTCTTTTTGTCCACCATAGGATTTTGCTTGGGTCAACAAGATAATTCTTCACCAACCTTGGTTAGGTCAAAGCCTAGCAACCTGTACCCTAACCTCATAGGGAACATACATAGAAAAACAACAAAGAGATTGCTCTGAAACTATTGATCCAAATTAAGTGTTGAGAAATAAAATGAAGATAACAATAACAAACAAAATAACACAAAGATATTGCAAACAATGCAGTAATACATTGAAACCCAAAATCTATTAATGAATAAAATAATGAAAACACTATAATATTTAAAGTAATACAAATTGCCTAAAATGATGGTAGCTTATCCCTGAAGAAAAAGATGTTGGATATGCTCAATCACAAAAAGGTCATCACAAGCTTTGAAACTACCTTTTGACATAGAATCTAAAACTCTAAAAATCCAAAACCCTAACCCTAAGAGATGAGGTAACAAAAGGAATGTGGGCCTCAATGAGCCCAAATTTGATAATGACAACTCTTTGGGTTGCAAATTTCACATACAAAAATGTATGGGAAGTGCCCAGAAAATGCATTAGAATTTCCAAACCTACAAAATCATTGTAAAATTATCAAAGTGTAAGATTGTTTCTTAATTTGTGGCATATTTAGGTGGCCACTTAGATGAATTATAGACCAATATATATATATATATATATATACACTACAAACATAGAAATGATGCAATTTATAAAGGATTTTGTAAAAAGTAATTGAAATTGTTATGTAATCATTTCCTTCGCACCCAAAGAGATGTTGAGTCGATTGACAACCTTTCATTGTATTTTGTTCCATTGTCAATCTATAACCTACTACTATCCTAAGAATTAATCCTTCAAAATATTATGATTAAGGTCCAACTTGCTTAAAGGACGTGATAGTTTCTTGCACATATAGAAGAAATAAATGACATGTGATTATATGTTAGAGTTCAATGCTTTTATTTTGATTACATTGGATAGGAATTAATGTACTTCATGTTACATGTACACTAGAAAAAAAAATCAAAATACTTTTTAATACTTATACATGTTTTTATTTATTTGTTTTGTTTTTGTTAATAATACAAAAATTGTCCTCTTATTTTTTTTGTCAACGATGTTGGGTATGTTTTATATTCTTTGCATGTGTGTGTGGGCGTGTTAGATTCGACAACTGCGTCTAACGATCCCAACTTCCTTTGCCCTTTGTGTCGTGTGCATCACGCGCTTTCCTGGGGAGGTCCCAGGGAGGGCAAGGATTGGCCCCTCCTAGTTACATGCAATGTTTGGGGCAACGCCCCGAAATTGTTTTTGGGCAGTGTTTGCTATTTTAACGGATTTTGCTATTTTTAGTGGTTTTATAAATTAATTCTGGATTAAGGGATTAGGGTTTTGGTAGCTACAAAATACCTAAAATAATGTATATATTGTATTGTGAATGGTGAAATTAATACAATGAAGAGTTGAAAGGTTTGGCACCAAGGAAGGCTGGTTTTCTCCCGGTTAATGGTTTCCAGTGTAAATCTCTATGTACTGTGTGTATGAGCCATTGATTAATTTAAGTTTTGCTTAGAAGAATATGTATGCATTGCTTTACTTCACAGGTTTAAAACTTACAAAAAAAGAGATGAAACTCTTGGGACATGTCACTCTAGCGATTCCTAAGTAGATTAGGGAGGTACAAGCACTGAAATGCTAGGAATCACACCTAGGTTAAATAAGGTAAACTCTCATGAACTTACCACAGTGCAACAACAAATGTTCACCACCCACAATAAATAAACAATATATGTGCATAGGTTCACTCCTTATCTAAGACTGACCTAGTTGTGTAGGATTTCCCCATATAATTAATTTACATCAAATTTGATGGTATAATTTCATGTTTCATTATTTTCTATACTACATTAGATATCACCTATGTTTAGACATATTTGGAGTCACTGTTATCTTGTCACTTTCATCATCTTGCAACGCTTGAGTGTTTTTTTACCAAATACACCACAAATCATTCAAAATATAGCTTATGTAATTAAATACACTAGAGGAGAGGCCAAGTATCAAATGCAATTATAATCCAATGATCAATTTGATCATTGAAGACTTGTGCACCTATCCCTTTAATAAGTGTGCGATGATGCTCTTAATATTTAGAAAAACACATAGTTACCAATGTGGTGTGAATTGGGTAAATTTCATGGCCCATTTATGAAACCATCACTTCATGATGGGTATGGTCAATTCACACCTATTCCACTGAACCAACTTGTTTAATTGAGAGGTCCTTGGACATTCCTTGAGTTATTGCACTCACATAGAAGTGGTTCGTTATTCAAGCTCCATTTTTGCTCCAAAAATATTTATAAATAGATGCCTCCATTTCAACAACCTCAAATGTGTTCATGTTAAACTACAAAAATCGCTTCAATGATTGGAATGCCCATATGCACCAATCCTCTTCTTGAGCCATCTTAGTGTTATGCTACCTAATTTCCTCTCCATATGTCCATTTCATAAGGGGAAATGTAGTTGAAATTGCTCCAAAATTAGAGAGTTCTATTTGAAAAAAGAACCCCTCAAAGAGAGAGTATGTGGAGGCCATCTTCAACACTCCTCAAGGAGAAATTAGAATTTTGTTCATAGCATTTTGTTGGTGATAATACACAGATCTTTTTATCTTCCACCCCAAATCATTGGTTGCTTACCTGAATGCATTTTCATTTGGTCTTTTAACTAACTGTTTGGAAAACTAACCATTGTTAGCATATAGTAGAATTGTTTTGTTTGTTGTCTTGTGAGAAGGATCATTGAGAGGTTGAATCTCCACTTAGAACCTCTTCCTCTTGCTCAACCTTCAAGCTGCCAATTCTGCATAGATCTCTCCAAGATTTTCTTCACCTTTCCACCTTTAAATTTCCATTAGATTAGTTTGTTGAGTTGATTAGGGATAGAGAAAGTTATATAGTTCAATTATTTCTTTTGATTTTTGTCTACATCGAATTTCCAACCAGTGGAAGAGGGATAATTTGGTCACACTATGCATAAACAATGTCACAACTGTGACTACTATGGTGTGTTTCATATGTTTACAAGCCACAAGATTAATAAAAAGTTATAGATGTATTCCAAAATGTGAACATGCTTGCTAGATTGTATTGTACATTTTTTTTTTTGAATTTATCTTCAGGTTTTTGTTGAGAATTATAGTTTGGACATGAACTTCTACACAGGTTCCGTGTGAACGTGCGAGAAGTGGTTTGAGATATTTTCGAAAGTAATTCTATTTTCAAAAAGTAATTATATTTTCAAAAAGTAAATTCTATTTTGTAATTCACTTTAGTTAAAAAAAGAAAGTCTTATTTTTAGCAGTTGAGTCTAAAAAGTGTATTTCATGCATGCATGACTTAGACTAGCATAAATATTAGAAATAGATTAAGGCTTTGGTCACAAATAAAACTATAAAGACATGTCAAGATAGAGAGTTCAAACACACATGAACATTAGAGAAATTGAGTAGGTTGAGAGACAGAGAGAGGGAGAGAGAGAAGGTAGCCAAGAAAGAGACATTTCCATGGAACAAGCAGTCTCAAATAATTCCATACAACATAGGAAAGTACATATAGTCATATGGAAATGACCATACAAACCCATATAGTCGTATGGAAAAAATCGTGCTAACATTCGTACAATTTGTACAAACATGCCATACAACCATATAGCAAATCGTACTCTCCTAGCAAGTTGTTCTGCTCAGTTGGGGGTGTTTTTTTGGTATTCATGCAATGTTATTTTTTGGGAAGCTTATGGAGGTTTCCTTATAAGTTTTTTGAATGAATCAAAAGCTAGTTTTGAAGGAGTAATTACCCATGGTGTGTGAAATCATAAGGACTTTAATTTCCTTTTGATTGAGATCATAAGGAATTTAGTCACCTAGGACTTGGTAATTTTCACATGGTATGAAAGCTTATTTCTCTAAATGAGATTCTCTAGGATTTGCATCAATGAATCAACCACGAGGAAGAAGGACCAATAGTGAGATGGCTTCAAAACTAATTTTCAAATTTGAGAGTTTGTGTAGTAGATCTCAAAGATGACATTAGCTAGCTTCAGGTTTGAGGATAGATTGGATGGTGCCTTGGATTTATTATCATGGAAGGTGAGGATTACACTCTTACTAGAAGATAATGATGCATGGGATATTTTCGAGAACATTGCTACTTTGCCTATAGATCCACAGGAGTTGGTAGCTCACAACGAGAGGGTAGTGAAGGCCAAGCAGATGATCTTGGATGCCATAAATGATTATCTAATCCGTCATGTGTTAGAGAAGAAGACAACAAATGATATGTTCAATGCCTTGGTTAGTCTCTATAGAGTCATAACATAAATAGGAAGATGATATTGTGGAACAAACTCATATCTCTAGTGATGACCATATCAGACATAGTCACCAGTTACCTTATGAAGATCACAAATATTTGTAATCGACTTTTAGCGTTTGGGGAAAAGGTTGAAGATGTAGAGCTAGTGAATATGGCACTGAATGGATTCCCAACTTCATGGGAACCATTTTTCAAAGGTATTTGCGTTTGGGGAAACCTTCCCGACTTTGAGAGGCTTTGGGATAACTGTATCCAGGGGGAGACTCAAATGGAGTCAAAATTTGGCAAGAAGGATGGTGAAGAGAACCTATCTCTATTTGGCTAGTCAAATAAGGGCAGAGGTAAAGGGCCCATCGAGGGTAATGGAAAGAGTGAGGATTCAAACTCACAACCAGGAAAGAAGGACTTGAGTAAAATCAAGTTCTTCAATTGTCATAAGCACGGTCATTATGCATCATAGTGTCCAAATAAGAAGAGGGGTAAAGGGAAGTAGTGACAAAAGAAGCTATAAGCCTTTGAAAAAACTCAAATGAACAAGTTTTCTACCAAGTTTTAGAAGGATTTCTTGTTGGTATCTTGCCTTTCTACCAACACAATTCCAAGGAATGCATGATATGTGGATAGTGGGGCATCTTGACATATGACATCAACTCGAAAATTGTTTTCTAGTCTAAAGAAGCATGACTTCAGAGTACATGTTGAGCTTGGTGATGATGCCAAGTACCCAATAACATGAGTTGGTTCTATTCCCTTCCAACTCAAGCCATGTAATTCTTTAGGTTTTGACGATGTCTTGTTTGTTCCAGGTCTCAGGAAGGATTTTCTTTCAATTTCGGTCATGGAGGATAAGGGATTTGTAGTTGAGTTCAAGAACTAGCAAGTCCTCATCAGGCTGAAGGATTCTAGCCCATATACAACTCAATTAATGGGGGTTAGAAAAGGTAATTTGTACAGGTTGCAG